>JAGDQP010030101.1:0-22863 GCA_022664845.1 Lepisma saccharinum | reverse complement strand
TTTTAGTATTTCCATAAAAAGGACAATCAGTCACAGAAACTTCACTGTTAATTTTCCAGAACAATTTTGCTGTAAGGATTTTCCCTCACTATCCTCATTTCACACTTTTCTGTTCGTTCTTGTTAACCAGGAATTACCGTTCCACAAAATCATGAAAATGGATTCGTGTGTGCATTCAAAAATAAAAACTTATTTCTATTCATACACAATATCTCCTGATATTAATCAGTTACGAGAAACAAATTCACCACTTTCAGAAAATTCAGTGTTTCTTTTCCACTTCGAAACTTCACAATTCCTGTATACATTAACTTTAGTCGGAAAAACTTAACACAAAGTCCTCTTATACCAATACAACTTAACACAGAGTCCTCTCATACCAAGAATATTCAACCAAACTGGCACATAAATCCAAGCATGGCTTGTGCCTCCTTTCACCTTCTTGTCTCGATTTCATCCACCAATCATAAGGTTCCATTTCAACCAATTAGAACCTTTTAACATTAGATCTTTACGAAAACTCTTCATGGTATCGTAAGTTTTCAAGCTGGATTTATATGAGGAGTCATCCTATCAGGGTTATACATAGGAAGGTATTTCTGGTAGCCATTTTTCCTCCCAACAAAAATTTTGAATCAGAAAAATACACTACAGTTGGATAAATTAAATTTTGAATATAGAATTCAGTAGGACATACCGTGTCGGAGTTAAATGATAATGACCCTATTAACAATTATAAACATCAGAATACAGTCACATTGGTGCTGTTGGACACGAGAGATGTGTAGACACTAACGAACCAGAAAACAAAGAAACATCAAGTAGAGGCCCCAGAGTTATGACTTCACACGGCAGGACTCTAAACCAAGAAAAAAAAATGTTATGGGTTTTTGGGAAGCATATTGATATAAACACCGAGTACATAAATAGAAGAAACTTAGGTTTTTGAGAGCTTGTTGTAAATAACAATGTTAGTTTGTGAAAATTGTGCTTTTCACAGGAACAGCAATCAAATAGTAGCAGATTCCTTGATCTTTTATTTTGGCGTTCATAGATGGCGCAACGTGCATGTTGTATGTGAGGTCTCCGCCGTAGTGTGTCAAATGCAGCAGCGGTAGAAAGATACTAATAAATTTTGTAAACGTAAAAGTGGCAGGTACTTAATTATTCACTTAAAGTCGGTATTTAACTTTTACTTTTATTTAAATAATCTTGAAATTTAGCGCTCTGAATTAGTTTAAATTAGATTACCTTTATAAACGTAGCCGAGGAATTCTAGTTTAATGTACTGAAATTGAAAAATTAAAATGTTTTTGAGATATAATAAATATTACAGCAGAAATAACACCATCAGAGAATGAAAATGGACAAGAGAAATAAACAAAGCAGGGGCGCAGTGATTCCTAGGCACGAATATCACACTTTGTATAGCTCTTCTTTATAAAGAGAGCACAGGAGAAAAGACAGGCTGAAACAAGACACAAAAAACTATATGACATGTGCCAGCGTCATTAAGGGACAATGTTCCCATATACTCTTTCTAGGTCAACAGGGGCCGTGAGAGAGACTTACTTCTTTCTGGTAAGACAAGCTACTTAGCCATCAAGAACATCAAATCCAGTAATGCTTTGTTTAGAGTACTAACCTTTTACGATTGTAAGATTTACGGGTAAAACTAACTTGCGTTCAGACTACCGAACTTAACTTGGGTTATCGTGCTTGTTCTACCATTGTCTGTAAAGAAACAGGAAGAAGAAGTTTGCGTGGAGTAAAGAATCTTCTTGTTACACGGGAGAGGATTAAATTATAAAAAAATGAACACAAATGAATTGATTGTAGCATCATATTTTTTTAGATTAGTTCTGCCATCATTCTTTTATATTTTAAAAGTAATACGCACCACTAGGATGATATATATTTCGATAAAGAAAGAAATAAACTCACGAAGTGAGCAGCGCCTAATGACTACCTTGCGTTTAGACAGTCGTTTCTTGCTAACGTTACAAGATAACCGTCGTGAGTTGACGATAGTTGAATTTGAAACCAGCGTTAACGGTAACTACCGTTTACATTACTAAAATAATCTTGGTTAACCATGGTAAGATGGTAGTAATGTAAACAAGGCCTAACGGTACTTCGGTCCAAATAATTGTTATTTTTCCAGTACTATCTTCTTGTTGGCATTATACGAGACAGGTGTCACTGAGGTATCGCAAACTGACATCCGGTTTTGATAGACGATGGAAATCAGCAAAATAATCCAAGTTGAATAAAATGTAAATTGAGAAGAATTATGTACAGGGTGTCCCATAAATATTTGTACAAATTTATTTCGTAATAACAACCAAATGAGATGAGAGATCAAAATTCGATTTTTTTTTCATTATTAAAAAATAAATCTCTAAGTTTTCTTACTCATGCGTCTGTATGTGTGTACTACTGAAAATAATTACCAAACACATTATCCTCAGGACATCTACTTGAAAAATTCATATAGGTTATGTCAGGTGAACAAGAATAAATACAATGGAACTATTTCGTACAGTCCATCGTTAAATAAATGTTCTTTCAAGGAGGTAGCCATTTTGAATCAGTGTTACGTCACCAAAAAGTATAAAGCAAGGAAACATTTAAAAATCAGTGTTATTATTTTCATATGCAAGAAAAACTGTCTTGTATCATTATTATTTATTATGAAGTAAACGTGTGTTTATAATTACGGAGTACGCTGCATATTACCACTCGTCCTTGTTTCATAATGTGTACGACTTTTTTCCCCCAGTATTAATGTCAGCTGTTCAATTATAAAAATTATATCATACTGAGATTGCATTGCCCATCGAGCTCTACGTAATACTGGAGTGACTACTTAGTGTCGAAAGATAGATGCCAGAGCAAATATTTAAACTCGCTTGTCCATTTCCAGTCTAATCCAATGTGAACCAATTTTTCCGTTCTGACTCAATTTTATACGCTTCTTATAGCTGTGCGGCCCATTTTTGATTTAAGTCTTAATTCCTGAGCTATTCGTTTAATAATATACTGTGCTCTGTTGTAAATAACATTTACGTTTTTTGCAAGAATTAAGACATAAATCCAGAAATAGGTCACACAGTTATATCAAGCATAAAAGACTGAGTTAGAGCCGAAAATTTTGTCCATATTGGTTTAGAACTGGAAGTGGACAAACGAGATTTAATGTCCTCTCCGCTCTGTGGCTTCATATATGCATACAATTTTTAATGGCAGCAGTCAGTCCAGTATCGCCTTTAGATAGAAGTCATTGGCATTAACAAAACACACACACACTTCTTAGAATTTGGTTTAATTTTTGCAGTTCAGTAGAAAATAATGTTAATTATCGCAAACAAGAAATTAGCCTTTTTTTGTAAGGTAAGAAAAGAACGTTATGATAAGTAAACCTTAGGAAAGGGACTTTTACGGAATGATGAAAAATAAGGTTAGAAATGAAAATACATACGAAGAAACGTACGGATTGGATTACCTGAATATGGTTAACACAGTAGAAGATTTTGTAAAACATCCGAAACGTTTAAATGAAAGTAATCACTAAACGAGCATAGCTATGATTTTAATGATTTTTAATAAATATTTCCAATGTAAAACAAAAGAGGGGGGCATATGTAATACGAAAGGAGCATGTAAAAATTCATGCATACAAGCAAAAAGAACATAAATTTAAATCTAAAATAGCAGTAAGATACATCAGATACGTAGATTTTGAAGTCTACATCGGGACTGTCGAAATATGTTGCTGAAACTACTCGTGAAATTAAATATCTACAAGTATTCCATACATTTACATTGATAACAGTGTCAAGATAAATTTACAACATATTAATTTTAAACTGCAGATAGACACGATATTGCAAACAGATGGAAGGAAATACAATTAATAAAAAAATTGTGTAATATTGAAGCTAAAAAAAAAGTATTTTAAATGAACGTACCAAGGAATAGAATAAAAGATATAACACGTGGTAATTGGTTTTAGTCTGTTATAAGTAGCTAGCTGCATATGTAATTTAAATAGTTCTTTAACTTTTATTGCGTGAAACAAGCAACATTAAATATTTTGATGTTCTTAATATAAAAGTGTTGAAAATTGGTGTCAATACATTCACGAAACATGTTGTATATTATTACATGTTTAACATACAGGATAAGTAATAAATATTATTCATAAATTACATTAACAATGTAAAATAACTTTTGCTAACAATGTTTACAAAAATTGACTTAGAACATTTTGATTTCAATTATGGGAAGAAGACAGGTAATATTACAATTCTGAAAAGTTGATAAAGTGACTGTTACAAAATAAACTGTTTTAACTGAAAATTTGACTATCTGCAAATTTTGAAGAGAGAGGCTTGAATGTCAGATTTCTGTGAAGGAATAAGATCGTATTCACTACATATCACAAGAGTCCCATAATTATTTGGTTTGTTATAACCGTTGTAAACAAGCTTGTGAATTAAGTACTGGACCTACAGTTCTTAGTAAACTGAACTGCAGAGTCCAGACCTCTTAGTTCAATGAACACACACCGGACTTTAATCTGGTACCTCGCTCACATATAGCAAGGCTGCTAACAATTTACCCAACAAGGGTCCCGAGTTAAAAAAAAACCACTAGCAAAGAGAAAAGATGTTAAAGCGCTATTACACTTTCCAGCTTGCTGATTAACATTCTCGCCCGAGCTTACTTTACAGTGTAGCAGCGCCTTACACTGACAAGTTTTTCAAAATACACCGATCAATGACTCTCGGTATAATAATTTGTTTCCTTGGAGAATGCGATGAATTCAAACTGTGACTGGCTCGTGTCTCAAGTACTGGCGTTGCTCGTTTCTCGTGAGTCCATCAAACAGTGAGAGCTAGAATTAATAAGGTCTTTAAGAAAGAACAAATAGCTTCAAGAGACATATCTATACTGATGAATATGTACTCACCTTTTTAACTCATGCTAAAGACATTATACATCTTTAGTTTTTTATTACATCCCACACATCACCGGACGTCCGACGGATGTCCAAAATACATCCCGAATGTCCGAAGAGATCCGGGATATGATGGGACATCCATGGGATGTCCGCTGGACATCCGAAACAGGACGTCCAAATTATATCCATCCCGGATATCCCTCGGACATCCTCTTTATGTCCTACAATGTCCAGTATTTTCCTTCCAGATATAAGTGTGAAGATAGACTCAAAGACGAAAAGAAATAATGTTGGGAAATTGGAGAAAATATGTACTACCTTTACTGGAAGTGCTCTCTGAGCATTGTGGTACAACTAATTATCTGGGAAAATCTGTTTTTAAGTTTTGTCTAAAAAGCTATCAGAAACGGAATCTGATCGTCATTTGTTGAAACGTTATTGGTGAATGGGAAATGCGCTTTCATTTGTTTTTGTTTATTCCAGCCGAGGGAGTAGGTTTATATATTTCGTGTAACGTTTTTATTTTAAGAAAAACTGAAGAATTACAGTGACGATATTAGTTTATAGGAAATTGCTTACATACACTTGAGTTTCATTTAGCTAAATCTGATGGGTCCAAGAGTGATTCGGTTAGGCCAGAAACATAGTGATTGACATACTGTATATAGTTGGGTATTGTACAACACGTTAAAAGAGCAACTTATTTTAAAAAACAACAACAATTTTTCAAACATAGGCCTACCATTATAATGTTAAAGTACACTACAGTACAGTACACGCTAGTGAATTTACAAAG
This sequence comes from Lepisma saccharinum, assembly GCA_022664845.1. Lineage (NCBI taxonomy): Eukaryota > Metazoa > Arthropoda > Insecta > Zygentoma > Lepismatidae > Lepisma > Lepisma saccharinum. Next base: position 17,101 of record JAGDQP010030101.1, on the reverse strand, counting down.
GACTTTTAAAAAAACAGCGTCTTTTCTTATTTTCGGCTTTCATTATTGACCGTAAGAGTACCCGTTGCCTTTATACCGGGTGAGCGAATTATCTATAGAACGTTACCGGCAAGGCCGCTTTTAAGTTCCATAGACGTGCAGACAGTGCAACTGAGCGTCAGACGGAATGTTGTGCTAGAGTGTGCTAGAATGTTGAAACTTGCAACGTTTGTTCCTTTTCTCCCCCTTACCTTACAACTTAAGGCGCTACGATGACAAACGCATTTTACCGGTATTTCTTCACTATATGGTATATGCACTCCAACAAACATATCATGAAAATCACTCTACACATCACTTTTAATTGCTTTTCCCACTTAGAATCTTCATTTATGCATTTTCAAATTCTACACACTTCAATGACATAGGGCTACGTTAGGCTAGAAAAGTCAGATTAGATCGTTTTTTAAACTTGTGCATTTAAAATTCTACACATTTGACTGACATAGAGTTTAGTGTGGTTACGCGAGCTTAGGTTAAATGAGGTGAGGTGTGATTACGTTAGGTTAGCTCAGGTTATGTTAGTTTAGGTTAGGTTAGCTTAGGTTAGGTTAGTTTAGGATAGGTTTAAGTTAATTCAGGTTAGGTTAAGTTAGAATAGATTAGGTTAGGCTAGGTTAGTTTAGGTTAGGTTGGTTCAGGTTAGGTTAGGTTACATTATCCCTGGTACACTATACAATGCAAGTCATATTTAATAGGCGTTCATTTTTGTAAGAATTTGTCCGATTTACGAACCTGGCCTGCAACTGAACTATCTGTAAATTATGTAAAATTACCACATTGTGATGGGTTTGCAGTATTTCCTCTCTTGCACTGCTATTCCTCTTAAGATATATATTATTCATTTGTGTTTAAGACAATGACAGTGAGTTAGATGCCCACTTATGTTTTAAGTCCACACATGCTCTGTAGGTTAAATAACGTTTAGCGTATACCGTGTCTTTTACGATTTGTAACATTGTGTTGATCACATTGAATTGAATTCAAGGGGTCGTGTGTTCCAATTCTCTGTACTGTATTTATTTATCCGGTCATAATGTATTTATCCGGTGATAGAATCTATCTTAGTAAGTAATAAACACCGACCGAGTAAGCGTCTTCAAAGTAGCATTGTAAATATACATTTTTTAACGACAGGAACGCTTCCGGCGTCTGTGAAACAAGTTGGGGATAGAAATTTTAATGTCATGTTTGCAGTACCGTTACTTCGTTACCGGGCCTGGATGGGACATTTAAAGAAATTATGAATTCGTTGCTGTCCGATGCACATCTCTATACAGGTCCTATAAATGTACGTTGCTATAAAAATTTTAAAGGGGATATTTGTGGTATTAAAAAGTATTAAGGGTTAATAATTCGGCTGTATCCGTAGAATGTCGAAAAGTCGTGCTTACGGATGTCCGATGACATCCGTATTTGTCCTTTAAACGCCCATTGCTGACCTAAAAAGGACGTCCATAGAATGTCCAAAAACCTTGCGTACGGATGTCCGATGGATATCCATATTTGTCCTTCAAATGTGCGTTGCGGATCTAAAAAGGACGTCCGTAGAATATCCTAAAACCTTGCGTACGGATGTCCGATGGACATCCCTACATCTCCTATAAATGTCCCTTGCGTACCTAAAAGGACGTCCGTCGGATGTCTACAGGAGTTGCGTATGGATGTCCTACGGACATCCATTGGACATCCGCGGGACATTTTTCGGACATCCTATGGACATCCGACATGTCCGCCAAGGATGTCCTAAGGATATCCATGGGATGTCCGTGTGTTGTATGGGATCTAGTTCTGGCCATTTACACCAGTAAGTGTTCACTGGAGACTTTTTACACCTTCAGCTTTTTAATGATTTTTCTGTTTTAGTTTTCCTATTTTAAGCAAATAACAGCTAAGTTTCGACGTGACAAAAAATAGGGGCTTCCCCGTATCGGGACGGACGTAAGCCATAGTGCTGTTACCGCCCATACAATTAATTTTATCTTTTATCTTATGTACTCACCTAACGCAGCATAGCCCAAGAATATTCCCTTTTAATTCCCAATGAACCAGGAATATTTGAATTCATTATGGCCCTTAGGGATCTACGGGTTAGGCCGAAGTACATCATTGGAAAGGAATCGGCTAAGGCCTAAGTTGAAGGTATCATCCAGGCATTTGTCTCGTGTGATTGAGGAAACCCCCAGTCAAGATGGTCGGCCTTACTCAGGATCTCCCAAATACTAAGCCAACGCTCGACCAACTGAGCTACGTCTAGTTGTTGCTCCAGGAATATGTTTGAAACATTGTAAGTATTCCGGGAGTAGGCCTATTTCCCAGAAATGTTTGTCAATTGTCATCACATATACTTGGATAATTCTAATAAGTTCCAAATATGTCAAAGAATAAAAATATATTGGCTTGGTGCAGAACTCCTGTCGGTGTTCTTACCATTTCATTCAACTATGAATCAAGAAAGGCGCTAATTCCAGAATATTGATCAATAATATAGTTTCCATCATTCGGCACGACTGTCTCTCATTGTTCATGGAGCTCCACGATCCCTTTCTGGTAAAATTCTACCCGTTTATGGACGAAGAAATCATTAAGCCAAGATTTCAGTACCGCGTAGTCGGAAAAGGATCTGCCACGCAAAACGTCTGGAAGTGCACTGAACAGATGATATCCTGAAGGCGCGAGATCTGAGAAGCATGCTAATACCTTCATTCCCAGATACTGAGAGACTGTTTTCGTCATGGTTGCAGTGTGAGATTTGGCGTTGTCCGTCTGGAGAATCAAGGGATGGCGTCTTTTGTCGTTCCTCTGCAATAGTCGCATTAAGTTGACGAAGTTTTTTCGCAATACACCGCCACATTTATTGTCACCTTGCTGTGGAGTAGCTCAAAGTGAATGCTTCCTTTTTAGTCCCACAAAATAGACAACAATGGCTTCCGTTTATGCTGTTTACCTTTCACACGAAGATTCCCATTTCTATTTGCACCGAGTCATTGTTTCCGGTGTGTGACGTTGATGTACAACCAGGATTTTTCGTCACCCGTGACAGTTCTGGACAATTCTCGAAACACGCATATACCACCTAAGGTTACCAACCAGTCAGAATTTCACCGGTAGGGCCGAAAATTTTGCCACCTTCCTGATTAAAGCCGGTGGCCGGTACAGACCTCTTGGAAAATAGGTCTACATCTGACCAGTCACTTGGTTGCGTTCAGTCTTGATCTATCAAAGTTGAGGAAAAAGATCCTAGTTTCAACTGTTTATTGTTTTCAAGGGGAGGCGGGTGTTTCTATGTATGGTTCACCAGTTCTAGTTTCCTTGCACAAGGAGAAGCTAGCTGTTACTCCCTTTGTGCCTTTCTCAGGGCAGTTTATATACTCCTGTGATTTATGCAACCTGTTTCGCGTCATAGTTAGTTATCAATGGAGGTGCCGGTAACTTTATTTCCCACAGTATGTGCCGGAAATGTCCCTGTTTCTGGACTTGACACTTCATGTTCAATTATCAGCAATAAAAAAAAACATTAATGTCGATAGTTCAAACCTGGTAAGGATTAACTAAAGACCATGCTATGCAGTACACACAGACTAACAAAAGTAACTGTTCACGGAGAATATTACACCTCCTTTCTTGACCGACAGAATTTAACAATGCGCCAAGCCAATATTTGAAACGTAGGAAGTATAGTGGGAATATTTCACAGAAATACAATGTTTGTGATCACAAGGAAATATACATGGATTTCTGGTATGTTCCCTGAGAATAAAAATATACCTAAGTATAAGATAAGAACGCGATAATCTTGTAAATTAACTCTACAAGAATTAAAATAACGTATAAATTATCTTAAGCTCAAGAATATTTGTCAAAATAAGAATATCCTTAGAATCTTCCCAAAGTATGGGGCAGAGAATTCCAGGAATATTTCAGGTATATTTCTTTGAGCTGATATATAGCGCAAATATACCTGTGCTATATAAAATAATATTCTGATCACTTGTCATTTGTCAATTTTTAAAAGCAACCATCCCTGCATTCTGTTGTTTTGACGGTAGGAAAATTGGCAACGTCTAGTAACGTAATATAATTCGATTCCGAAGAAAACAAATTTGGGGGGAAATAACTGAGATATTCTATCTAGACGGCTTTAAAATATAAACCGACGTTTCTAATTTTTATCTGATGATACATTATAGTGTAAGCTATCTCCGATGTTAATATTTAAAGAGCCTTGAAAACAGTATACATGCAATACAATGGCAATTGAATGTTATACAATACGAGGTCTCTTTATTGATCTTTAGTGACGACACAAAATTGAACTAACACAATGTTTCATGACTGTCCTTGTTAGCGAAGCTGCTTCGTTTCTCGCTTTGTTTTCTTTTTCGCATTGTTCAATAAATCAATTTCGCTTAACATATAATTTGTTACTTAAACCTTGAGTATTTCTAATTACTCTTTCTAGGCTTTGCAGTAACAAAAAGGATGCTGCAGACATCTGTTTGTGGTACGTGATTATAAAGTCAATGCCTCTATTTTTCCACAGGACAAAACTATTTTTGTTACAATTTATTGATCTTCAGATGTCGCCAATGCTAGCTGTATTGTACGTGCTTTTAAAAAGTGGTACTAGTATTCACAAAGGTTGTATTCTTTGTCGAGTGGGTTAGTAATGAAGTCTCATACTCGACGCCTAATCCTGAATATTGGTTTGAACCTCAATCATATACTTTTATGATGTTTTCCCTAGCGGCGACGGAAAGAAAATAGTAGATTGGTGATTTGAATCAAGCTGTAGGCCACCATCATCATCTTCGCTATTTCATGTACAGTCGGCGTCAAAAGTTTGTATCTAGTGGTAAAATTTCTCCTCAAAATAATTTTGGAATGAAGAGACCGATTTGAGTATAGTTTTCTGAAACTTACAGAAAACTATGTCCAAATCAGTCTTTTCATTCCAAAGTTATTCGCAGAAGAAATTTTACAACTGGGTACAAAAGTTTGGCTTTGATTGTATATTGTGAGGTGGTTCTGAAGACAGTTCGTATAAAGGGAAAAAAAAAATGACAAAAGATGCCGGGCAGTCACTTTTTAATTATTTATCAGTCTGCAAAGTTCACTCATATGTTGATTTATTTTGACCTGATAAAGACCCAGATATCTTATTTTCACGCACTTTATCATTTTGGATTGTTTTGAACATTACTTTGTACGTAATTTAACCAGTCAATATTTACATTGAATGTGTTCCGTCACTTTTGAGTTTTACTCTATGGTTTAAGTTATGCATAGACGTTACTTTTCAAGAAAACACACTAGATGGGAGATGGGGTATATACAAAAATTAAGGTAAATTATCCGTCTTTTGAATTACTATTTTAAAGTAACTTTGCCTTGTATTTTTGCAATTTAGTCTGACCCAAGAACTTATTTTCCAACAATTCATGCTTCTATAATTGAGCTGTCTACTTTCTAATTATGACATTTCTTAGCAATATTATTATATTATCTGTGAATATTAGACTATGAAATTTGAGGAAGTTTACTGTGAGTTCGATAATTAATACATCGGACTGTGATATCTATGAGATGTTTTAAAAGATCAATGAGACCTGAATTTCTTAAATCTAATCCTATACGCGCTTAAGCTGGAAAATAACCTAACTGTCCATCCGTGGCCAAGAAAAAAAAAATTCAGGAGCCACAAGGAGTAGAGAGGTGGTTGAAGTGTCGCTGGAAAGGTACCTAGCCGACAGGATCTTATTTGATGTGCCATCTCAGCATTCATCTGATGAAACTAAGGAAAAAAAATCTAACAGGATGACCAGCAGCTGCGGCTCGAAGTCTCGCTATCCCAAGTCTGCGACTTTAGCAATTATACCATAGGGTCCATGAAACTATTGTACCAGTCCTCGGCAGCTTAATACATTTAATTATTTAGCATTTATTTTGTAGATAACAATAGTTCAAAATTACAACTAAAGTTTGTATTTCTTTTTCAAAATAACTAGAATGTGGATATGTGCTGTCATCTTTTGAACACCAAATAAACCTCTACCTTATTGGCATCCTACCTGTCCTTGAAAGTGTTTTTCCTCGTAGTTTGCTCGCCGGTTAGTATTAAAAGGTTGCAAAACACTGCCATAGGGAGTGGGGCTTATTTTATCATGTTTTCTTGAACAAATAAAAAAAAAACTAAACAATAAAATTAAATCATATTCATACTTAAGTCGAAAACATGTGTTGATTTTTAAAACAAAACTGTCTCTCCTTGAATTTATTCAATATCAGAAATATCATTTACCATATTCGAGTTTTTTCTACTGCAGGAAAGGATTGGGTTCGCTACTGAACAGAACAGAAAAGAATCCTAAAATTGATTCCTTTCGCTTAGAAAATTAGAAAAGAAAAAAACTGATAAAAGCAGAAGAAACGGAATGTTACAGAGAAACAGCTGAAAAAGAAAACACTTTTAATTTTTTCCCTTTCATTTCTTTTTGTTGTTAGGTTTAGCGATGTTCTTTTTCTCTCTCTGTCCTCCTCCTTCAGCGAATTACAAAGCCAGCGAACTCTTAAGCAGTAATTGAGCTTCTATGCCGCAGGAATTAATCAGTTCTTTCAGATCTAGAATTCTATTTTGTTCTCGTTTTAGAATTTCTGAAAGGAATTGAGAAAATTAAGTAAAATAAAATAAATTCTTTTGTCCTTTAAACGAAGGACTGTTAGAGAAGTCTCAACCAAGAATATAAGCTACGCTGATATGGACAATACTTGTTACGTGGCATGTAGCAATCCACTTACAATTTATTTTTATTTGCATATTCCAGTCAATTGTATTTCGCAAAAGCAACTAATTTAATTTAATTTAACATTTTTAGCCTAAAATCAAAACTACGGTCTAAGCTCTTCACAAGTTGAAGGTATGACGTCTCTCCACAGAAACACTTCCGGCAGAAAAAAGAAAAATAGCTACCAGAGTCATCGTCTAGGTAATATTATGAAACGGAGAGAAACAAAAGCACAATTACTGTGGCTGGCAACAGCACTCGAACACTGCGTGCTTTTCCCGCCAATCCCTGACCACTGAAATCTTACTAATTTAAAAGTAGAAAATAATTTTTCGTTTTGTTTATATCAAACATAATGATTTCTGTTCTACATGATGGAATACGTTTGTGTATTACTAACTTACTCTATGATGGTATATAGACTAAATGTAGCACTTATAGTCTTATCTGGTTTTTCTTTAGTATTTTATTTAAAAAAATATGTAGCTTCGATGTCCATAACAATACTCAACAAAAGCTATTTAACCAATATTGTACACGGTTTTTCTATTAACCAACTGTTTGCCAAGGCGGAGTGTAATTAATTTTAGTGCACACGATTTATAAAATAAAATACATAGTACGGACAGCCTTGTAGTTACATACAAGATTAAGATGGGTACGAATTCGGCATTGACCTTTTTCTATTTAAAAATACTTCTTTAAACGAATTTCGAGATGAATGAGGAAATAGTACTCCATAGCTGTGTTCTCTGTGGAACAGCTCCTAGTCGGTCTCGCTCCAAGGTGGTTCCAGGTCTCTCGTGGTTATTGCTATCGGGATTTGTAGCTTGGGGGATGTAAGTAGAGGCTTGTAAAATATCTCTCGATTTTTAACAGTAAAAAAATTAGCTGAGATGTTCTCGACGATTTGGAGGGCTGATACCCCCATTGGAAATCTAGCAGAATCCCTGATGATTTCGAAGTCTCCGTCTGCTTCAGCCTCCATTGCTTGGTTCCGGATATTCTACCGTCAAAAGCTAGATACACACCGTTGACTCTCGATGTCCTGACGGTAAGTTTCTTCACATTGAAGTTTATGGCTTTTATTTCCACCAAAAATATATTTAAGAAGTTCCAAGCAAAATTGAATGACCTCAAGCTGCGAAAAAAATACGTACGAAATATATTTTAAAATCTATCCTTAAAAACTAAATTCCTAAAAAGCGTCTAAGACTCATGGTCAGAAAGACACCCTAAATCTCCCACAATTTTTGTACTGTACACATTATTTAAATTTTAACACGACCGTAAGAATCATAGGCAAAAGCTACTTAATAGGTCAAATTGTACCAAGCAGGAATTTACTTTTTGCATTTAAACACAATCACCCTGTAATAACAATTGTAATACACTCTTAATCTAAGTACTTGTTTAGTCAAATTCAAGGTATCTTGAATTTATTAGGTATGCCATTTATGGATATGCAACTGATGGCGCCATCTATGTGGAACTGTACCATGACGTCACTGCACGGACCCTCACATTGAGTCGTCTACTAGGATCAACTAGCGACCGTGTTTTTATCATAGCCTAATGATTGCGGCGCTATTAAAGTAGTTGTGAATGGAATAAATAATAAGTGTATTATTTTCTTTGTGATCCTCGTTATTTTTAACAATGAGTAAGCACGACAACTTTGCCGTTTCAACGTGTAAATACACGGGCCGAAACAACGCACGGGTAATATTTTATTATTTGTTTTAACAAAGAAGCACACAGAGAGTGGTCTGTACTGTAAGGTGTAAAAGAATAGATATATTTCAAGTAAAAAATGCAAAGGTTTACACCATCCATTCCCTTCCTCATGACTACAAAAGGCAATTAAAAATGAACTTTTAGGATTGCAATAAAAAATAAGAATTTAAAACCTGACGGACATTCTATTCAAGAAATGCTTAACTGGCATGGAGAAAAATATCATAGTTGATACGAGTTTATGAGGCGGGGTAGTACTAACATATAACAAAATTTAGTTGTTATTTTTGTAGCAATGTTCGAAAAATTGAAATCTTGGAAAAGAAAACTTTGTTTTTTTTTTTACAAAAAATTGCAAGGCTTATTTTTGCGTTGCTTCTCGAACCTGAGCTTATTCCTATTTTTTTCGCTGCGCTTCGAAACGTAAGTTTTTTATTTTTTATTCTAAAATACATTATATAAGAGTTTTACAGTGCCTAAAATTGATAGTTAATTACTACATATTTTGGCACATACCTCCTGAGACCTTTTTTTCTAGCGAAATAGGGGTGGCCAAGGTTGCGGCCAGGGTCTATATTTAAGGTATCATCCTAGCATTTGACTTCCGGGGCACAGGAAAACTCTGCAAAACCTGTCAGAGTGTACGGGACTCGAACCTAATATTTATCGAAAGTCATCGATCGTGACCACCCGGCCAGTGGAGTTGGGTAAAGGAGGCCTGTGTTTAGTCCTCTAAATTAAAAATAGTAAATTATTATATTGTTTTCCAGTTGGAATAATAATAATAATTAGTATTATCTTTCATCCTCTAATAATGAAGAGAAAATTCATGAAAGTATGGGCCCGCTAAGTGTATGTCTCTCTCTTTCTTTCTTTCTCTCTCTCTGTCTGTTTATTACTTGTGGGTTCATCTTCTGTAAGTTTTCATTAAACCTGATTTACACTTATGGACCATATAGGCAGGTAAGGCTATGCTCAAAAGTTTGAGAAGCTACCGCGAGCTCCCATCCAGAACAAAGAAGACAGCGGCTATAACCAAGATACTATACAGGCATTTCCCTGGTGATACTGAGGAAATGCCTGGAAACCCTTAGTCAGCATGGCCAACACGAAAACTGTAACCAGTTAACTTTTCTAGCGATGTTCCGAAGTTTGAGAACAAATGACAAGATTGGTAACATAGACAAAGGCCCTGGACTCCACTTGTAATGTATTAGTCTTATTTCGTAGTCCAAATTACTGTTTCAATCTTTGAATTTACACTATTTTTGTAAGCGAATTTTACGTAAGCAGTGTTCTGATGCCCCTTCTCATGTTCTGATGCCCCTAGATGAAATAAAAAAAAAAAAATTAAACCCTCTCCTTGAATTTTTACGTAATGCTTGAACGATCCTTATGTTTAAGTGTGAGTGTGAATTAGAGAGGGCGCTGACTGTAATAATTGCTAGTGCACTTAAGAGATTACGAATAATTGCCAAAAGGATCCAAAAATATATATTTTTTAAAGGCAAATAATGTTATCAGGATTATACTCTCTCTCTTTTGTAATGAAAAGAATTCTAATTTTGATATTACAGTTCTAAAATCAATTTCGTTCGAGTGTGAATTTTGTTTTCACATACTGGTAACGTTAAGACATTTTTTTCTTTTTACAATTCAGAAAGTTTCTAGTGTATTTTTATATCGTTTAATTGTTTATTTTCATCATTCAATCATAAAAGATATAACAAAATTAAATAGAACTTATTTGCTACAAAATATTAGGTGCAATATCACTTTTTATATCCACTATTCTCTATGCTTTCCCTTATGTATACTAGCTCACGGTCCGTATAGTGACGTCACACACCTTGCAACCAATAGCTACTGTTTTCCGTAAATCTCGCTCTTTGGCCCCCTCTGAGTCAAATTAATGTCACTCTGACTTTCTTGTTTTCTTTCAATCAACCATATTTGATATGATAATATAATTGTCCACTTGATTTCATTTCAGGTAAGAGAATCCTAATCACTGAAACTACCTGAACGTATTGAGGCTAGGTATAAGTCTCTCTAATTTATTGGTAGAAGATTTAAGATGGGAGTGATTAAACGAAAGGTGAGTACCTAACGTATATTTCTAAAATTGAGGGATTGAATGAGAGAGAGGGCTAACCCACACGATCGACAAGGAAGCGAGTAACTTTTCCTCTCTGTCAACTGACATCTATCAGCGATCAGATGTATTACTGTTTGTTGCTGAGCCCCCGTCTCCATTTGATAATGAAGTGATAGATTCTTATATTGCAAACAGAAGTGAGATGTCAGGGGGGGGGGGGGGAAATGTAATCATGTACTTCTTGCCAGTAATTGTCTTCCTTCATCTACTTGTTGCAACATATCCTTATTCTTGATTTTCTTTGTCCGCATCACATACTTCATTCTTCTGCGCCCCCACATTTCAAACGTTCCGTCTTTCTTAGTTCTTGCCGAAGAGTTCACACTCAAAACATTCTTGTATTTGAAGCTTCTTTTGCCATTTCCATTATCAATTTCACTTCCCGACCTCTGCCCATAACACATTCCAACTACCTGAAGCTATCCACCTGTTCATCTCCTCGTGATTTCACTTTATCATTCGATTCATTCGAGTTTGACCTTTTCACTTTTAATCTTCATTCCACAGCTGTTATTTCGAGTCGATCAACTCAATCATTGTCGAAAGTTTTACTGTAATAGATTTATGTATTCATACCGACGAGGTGGAGCAGTCAGTAGAGGTGTTCGCCTTGTAATAGTGAGGACCCGAGTTCGATTCCCGCGGCTGGTTATTCTGACAGGTTTCTATAGTTGAATCTATAGTTGAATGACTACAGAGAATCTATAGTTGAATGACTCAGTAGGATATCCCAACTCAACTTAATATTTAGATAAATCTCAGACATAGGATTGCAGATTACTGCAACACGACATATAAAATTAATTTTACAGCATGTTCATAGATGGTACAAGTATTCATAATTAAGAAAACAGACATTTCAACGGCGGATTGAGATATGCCGTGATCGCACTGTTACCCTGAATCATTTTTAAATCAATTATGATCTTTAGCACGCCATTCTCCATATAAAGCTGATTTTTGTAAGTTCCAATCTTAGAAATTAATGTTCTCTTTGACAATCTTGAGCTTAATCATATATATTTTACAGTTTAGTTATGGTTTCTTTACGCCTTACAGTGAGTGACAAAATCCCCTGATATGTTGCTAACTCGTACGTTAGTGTGCCGCGGGAACACACTACAAATGTCGGTGTGTCGAGAGCAAAAAAAGGTTAAGAACCACTGGTATAGAGAGTGGTGATTGCATTGTATAAATTTTAAACTGTACAAAATCTTGATGATTGTCATGCTTGTAGCCCACATTCAAAAAGTTTCTAGTGCTATCTATTAGTTTGGAAACAACTTGAAACTTTCTTTCAAATTAGTCTACTGAAAATAGCATTTGGCCTCAAACAAATTTCATTGCGGAAATCAAAGTAGGAGTTACATGGAAACAACATATTCAAAATCGGACAAAATCGTATCACGGGAAAATTGAAAAAACACGAATTTCCAATATGGCCGCCAAGCGTTTCTCTGTATTGTTTAGTCTGCATGTTACAGGTAGGTGAATTCCTTTCAGAAATGAAAGAAACCATCCTTTTAAAGTAGTGTTTGTTTATATACATTCGATTCTGTATTAATTGTGTTCCCTGTATTAATTGAAGACCTGAATTCAAAAACATCCCAAATTCATCTTTTTCGTATTTGCATTTTTTCTGCTCGTCGGTATCTATGTTTCCAAGGGCTATCCCCTTGCATATAAACCCTAATCCCACCACAGAAACCCTTTTTTCTTTAACACAAAATAATTTCCACTGAATATGATAACATACGAAGACCCTGAACCATTTCGTTCTTCCTGAAAAATATACTCCGGTGGACGTGGGATATATTTCAAGTCAGGTCGTCAATTAGACTATTCTCAGACCCTGTACGACATTTCCAGATTAACAAACTGAACAATTTATTAAAATAACACAAAACGCAAATTATAGTTGTTTTAGACAAATTACTACCTCCGAAAGTTAATATCTACTATGTAAGCAATAGAGTAATATATTTCCGACTGACAACACTATTTCTACATTTTTGCATATTTCTCCGAAACAGCTGGGATTTCGACGTTCTTTTTTTATGAACAAAATGTGTAGAAATTTATGCTGATCAATATCTGTTCTTATCACTTTCTCGATATCTCTAGTGGTTTCTAAGGTATGAGCACCGAAATGCATTCACTACATTACAGGATCGCTATATTGGCCGCCATCTTGGATTTTACCACTAGGACTATTTATTTTGGTGTGTTAACATTAACGGTCGAATGTATATAAACAAACACAACGTTAAAAGGATGGTTTCTTTTATTTCTGAAAGGAATTCATCTACCTGTAACATATAGACTAAACATTACAGAGAATCGCTTGGCGGCCATATTGGAAATTCGTGTTTTTTTCAATTTTCCCGTGATACGATTTTGTCCGATTTTGAATATGTTATTTCCATGTGACTCCTACTTTGTGTTCGCGGCACACCCACATTTGTAGTGTGTTTTCACAGCACACTAACATTTGTAGTGTGTTCCCGCGGTACACTAACGTACGAGTTAGCAACATATCAGGGGATTTTGTTATTTAACTGTAAGGCGTAAAGAAACCATAATTTCACTGTAAGATAAATATGATTAAGCTCTTGAATATGCTTCTACTTTCTTTTTCAAAATAAATGTTCAGTAATACGCCGCGGAACACCGGTTGAGAAACACTGGACACTACTTTCAAATAGCTTTAAGTTACACATTAAATTATAACGTGATATGATAAAAGAAATTAATATATGGAAAATTGTAACTACAACTCAAATTAACAAAACAATCCTTAATATTTAATGAGAAAAAATACTTTTTACGCAAGATGTTTACTTTATTAACTTATTTTGTATTTATTTACTGTGCAATGCACTAAAAAGGAAAGCTGATTATTAACTTTTATTTATAACAGAAACTAAATAAGTATGTGTCTATTCAGTCCAATTCTGGCGATTATTATCAAGGAAGTTAAAATTGAAAATATATTTCAAACGGTTATTTTTCCGGTAATATTTTATGGTTGCAAAATTTGAAGTACGACAATACCAGATAAACAAATTACGTGTGTTTGAAAATAAGGTTTTGGGAAAGATAATACACGATGAGATGACTGGGGAATGGAGGAGACTGCATAATGAGAAACTTCACGGATTTTATGGCTCACCCGATGTTGTAAGAATAATGAAATCGCGGAGACTAAGATAGACAGGGCATGTAGCTCGGATGGGGGAAAATCGATGGTTGGGAACCTGGAGGGAAAGAGACCGTTGGGAAAATCGAGAACAGATCTTCGAGAGGTAAGTGTTCGTGATGACAACTGGCTTGATCTTGTCCAGGATAGAATCCAATGGCAAAGGTTTTTTACTGCGGCAATGAACTTGCGAGTTCCGTAAACCATAGAGTTATTTAAGTTAGTAAATACAATTCAAATACCATTTTACATTAGATATTTAACGGACCTCGGTGGCTAAATGTTGTAGCGCTCATCTCTGGTGCTAGGAGTCGTCGGTTCGATCCCTGCTCATGCCAGGTGGGATTTGTGGTGGACAAACACTGTGTGCGTGGGCATTCTCGGGCTCTCCCATTTCCCACCACTTTTCATTCCACCAGTTCATCTCATCATTATCCATCCGGCCTGAGTCAATCTTACAAATTAAATTCAGATTCAAATGAGATTTAACAAGAATAACAATAACAAAGATAAGGACTTCGAAGAGGTATCTACTCTGTCTTGTTCAAGGTATCATTTACCAGGTTCGACAGAGGGAAACAAGAGAAAACCTCGGTCAGGATGGACGGCCACTGGATGCGAACTCAGGGCTTCCCGAATGCCAAGTTTACACTCTACCAACTGAACTAAGAAGGAGAAGGGTATATCCTTCAGCATCCTGCAGCCGATGTTTCCAGCATTGTAGTTTTTATAACATATTTTTACCAAAATTTTGAATTAGCAGCAAACTAATTTTGCTATTTTCTTATTAGTGTTTTAATTAATGACATTCAAGTTAATTTTCCAGCCAAGACTTGGAAATAATGATTGATATCTTCCACAATTGCTACATAATCAGGATTTTCCGTTTTTCTTAAGGAAGTTTACTATATTTCTAAAGTGAACACTGTCACTTATCAAGTACCGTGGGAAATTGTTTGATCAGCTCAAGTTAGGAGAAATAATGGAAGTAACTTCTTAGCGGGATAAACAAGCGATGCATCATATTCCTTCTTCATGTGGACAGGCTCTTCACTTCCCAGTATTTGTCCCTCTTCCACTCCCACAAGAATCTTCGGCATTTGGTGTATTTTGGCTGCACTTCTAGTAAGCACCAAATACTTTCAAATCTCTGCAAGGAAACCAAGAGTGTTCTTCAAATTTTATTCTAAATTAAAAATCCGAACAGGGTCAGTTGAAAGGAATGGTTCGGATTCCACTTTACCAAAAATTGTAGATCTCGTCCTTAGAAGCTCACCAGCTCGTTTAGAACGTTAATATCAAGTCAAATTCAAAATAGAAAATCACCGATTTTAAGTTATATTCTCTTACTTACGTTAGAGTAAGAACAGATCCAAGTTTGTTGCAATTAGGGAGCAGCCCTCCTTTCAGACTGCTTTTGTAAGCATATGTTAGTCTCCAATCGGAATGACTGTAAATAGGGTCCATAAAACCAAGAATGCGGTTGCAAAACACTAAACCATCTTCAGAGAAATGAGATAGGAGTTCTTTCTCTGGACTCCACGATTCATTCGTAAGATTAACAAAAAAGTTTCGGTGCTGAATTAAGAATCTGAGTACTATCATTCACTAGATTCAAAAAGTATTAAAATTGAACATATAATTAATGAAAATAACATACTGTTTTTTTCGTGATTTAAAAAAAAACAAATATATAAAATCCCAGACCCTGTGGCCTAGGTGGTAACGTCGCGGACTTCGGCATGACAATGGGTAGGTACGCGGGTTGGAAGTTCACTCCGCTGACCGTCCTGACTTAGGTTTTCTCTCAGTTTCACCAGACGAATTCCAGGATGGTACCTTAAGAAAGGCTCTGGCATCATCCTCTACCTACACCATCCCGGCCTGAGCCAAAGATACCACAAGGTCATAAATAACTTCAATTTTATATTAAAAATCGATAAAACTTCATGTTGAATGCCACAAATGGTTTTCAGTTTCGCGAGAAGGTAAGCCGAAAGTATGAAGAATCAACTGTTACCTGCAAAAAACAATTGAACCCATGTCGATCAGTGTTATTTATCACGTGTGTGTTTTTTTTTTAATCTTGTGTTTAGAGGTTTGTATTCATGAACCCTTGCTTTACAACATAGTTACTATAATTGTAAATATTGATTTTCTTGACAGTACTAATACCTTTGTAGGTTTAATTTTATTGACTGTTTACATTGTTATTCCCATCGGTGAATGCAAGAGGCTCCAGGACATTACTTTGCCAAGACCTACAGACTCGCTATAGAAAAGATCATCACAGTGAGCAGCACTAACAGATATTTTAAGTATGCCCGTTTTCAACACATTCACAAATTCACGGACGTAATTTGAATTAGGAAAAATTTTGTGTCGGATAACAAAGTCATTTTCAGATATCTCAGAATATGAAAATATGAAATTTATTCTGTGATTTTAATTACAAGTCGCGACAAAATACTGCAGTCTATTAAATTTCTCGTTTATAATCTCTATACGTTTATGTTATTTATACTCTATGCAGGTATCCTGTTTCCTGTTATTTATATTTGTACAGCTGTGGATAAAAGTTTCGTCATATGCCTTTAGAGAATATTTCCTAAATTCGCGAAAATGTGTCTCTCGTGCGCGACATCTACTAACGGAAAATAAAATTAGAAATAACACTTTCCTTTGTGTTACAAAATTACCACTTTCCGAGATAAAACCAAGGAACTATATATACAACTTGGTAGCTTTTTGGACTTAGAATCTTTGGTCGACGAAAAATTATATCATCATCATCATATTCAGCCGTTTTCTATCCACTGCTGGATGAAGGCCTCCCCCTTTTCTTTCCACATATCTCGGTCTCCTGATATCCTCATCCATGTAGCTCCTGAAAAACGCTTGATTTCATCTATCCATCTGACATTTGGACGTCGTCTCGGTCGTTTCTTTTCTCTAGAAATCCACTGGAGTACATTTGTCGTCCACCTTCCATCTGTTCGTGTAGCTATGTGACCGGCCCATCTCCACTTCATCTTCTTCGCAGTCTTGATTACATCCTCTACCTTTGTTTGTGCGCGAATCCATTCATTTGTCTTATTGTCCCTCCTGGTTATTCCTAGCATGCACCTCTCCATTGCTCTTTGTGTGACTCTCAATCTTTGAGTCGTTTGCGCATTCAATGTC
>JAGDQP010030100.1:0-15793 GCA_022664845.1 Lepisma saccharinum | reverse complement strand
TACCAAATAAAGCCATGCCAAATATGGCCGTCCTAAAACCATATTTAACCGGACCTCAGGATCCCTATAGGGCCCAATTGTTTTTTTGCAAAACAAGGAATAAAAATATTATATCAGTTTCCACATTTTGAGGTTCAAGTAGCCATGAAAATTTGTACATTGGTATGAAATTCAGCCTTGTCAAATGTGGCCCTTCTTGGACGTCAAGCGTTTTTGGCCATTTTCAAACTAAAATTTTTGCAGGCTGAGGGTTCCGGCTAGATATTTTTTTGATTTGTTTGTGTTTCGGTGAACATATATATGGGACGTGGGTGATAAGGTTAACATTTGTTTTCACATAAACAAAAACAGAGAGGAAAAAAATTACAACAAATTTACAAAAAAAAAAAACATATAATGGTTAAGAAAAATAGTGGTAAGTAAGTATTTAAGAAGATAAATTAATTTGATTTCTAGGTATAGACAAATTTCCCTTGTTTTTATTAACAATTATTTTAAAAGTTCCAAAAGCATCCTTTAATTGTGATTTAATGAGTTAATTTTACCTTCTGGTGGTACTCCTACAGTACTGTAACTACAGTACCCCAGTACCACGCGTTCAGGTGACCAAGAAGCCCCAGAGGCGACAATGCATACATGATAAAATGAGTTAATTGCAAACCTAGCACTCATTAACGAGGATGCATTTGGGCCCAATACACATTGAAAGAGCTATTCACATTACCATTGCAATACTAGGCATTAAAAAAAACTCGCTCTGTAAATGTATATAGAAAAAAATACAATGTGAAAATATTCAAAATCTTGGTACGACAATATATCGAATAAAGAACCGAATCCTGACTTAAATTGGTTGTACTAGCAGAGAACTCAAAAAGCACAAAAATGTATATTGTAAAATGATTCGAGATTTTTTTTATTGGATTTGGGGAACTTAATGCATACTGAAATTACTTAGTTTGATTTGTGGGCGCGAGGTTTGGTACGAAGTTTCATGTGCTATATATAACATGATATTTGAATTTGCGTATTTAGAAAACAGATACTAAATCTAACTTTCTAACCTTTGTCCGTGAAGTACGTAATAGCTGCACATGAAGGTATGCTATTAATTAGCCTTTTTCTATTGCTTACAAGCTGCGTAACTATCGTACCGTGAGAAATTGCGTTGCAGAAACCCTGCAAACGACACATAAATCAATAAAAAAATTGAGTTTATGCAAACCTAGCAAACGTTACTTCAAAGTTTGATTTTAAATCTTTCTTACAATTTCTAAAAGGCGAAGTTCTAACATGTTCACTACAGGGGGGGGGGGGGAGAATTCTTGTTACGCCACTGTCCTATAAGTAACACCAATCTTAGCACTAGTGTTAAATTTAAGCACACTGATTGGACAGGGTTTGATTTGCGCTAATTGGTGAAGGGGAGCTTTATTTCAAAGATTCTTAAGAGTTTTTAAGGACTTGTGCATAGCTTACTATCCGAGGTAAGAAATTATTGCAGGGGATTTCCCCTCGACCACCCAGTGAATACATCACAACTGGGACATCGGTATATGTTCATGTGGTGTAAATGTAAAATTACACCAGCTAATGTTACTTACAATGCTGTAATTAATCTACTCATGCAATAAATGAATTCATATAATTTAGTTTAATTCTTGGGGTTTTAAAGTGAGAAGAAAGTACATGATTGAATTTGCGTACACTTAATATTTTTGTTATTAGGTGAGTCACTGGTAGTTGTTGGGTATTCTGAAGGTTCTGAATGCGTGAAAGTGGAAGAAATTTACAGCTTAAGTCACACAGAATCTGTTCCTCCCTTTAAATTCGAAAGTTTAGATTTTCCATTTGGCAGCTCGGATATAGTTTTAAAAAAATCTCTGATTTCTATTTACGGGAAGGAGGTGACTCATTTACCCTTTCATGCCTTCTTGTATACTTTTATCAATGGCAACCACTGAGTAAAGCCTCCAAAAATTTTCTACTCACATAAACTATCCATAGCGTTTCCAACTACATCAGTTTTGTTATTCAGACTTCTGTTCCTTTCTTTGAAAACTGCGATGGTCGTTTGTTTCATATCTCTTGGAGATCCTTTCACTTTCATTTCTATTGTTCACGCCACGCTCTTATCCCCCTTTCACTTTTATGTTAACTTTGTTTTCTCTTCTTTCCACCTCTCATCACTTTCACTTTCTCTATAGTTTCACAATATTCACTATGTTTTTCACTGGTGAATCGTCTTCTTTTCTGCTTCCTTTCTTCTTCCTGTCATCTTTTTCTGATTTCTTCGGGTTATTCTTTTTTACAAATTTTTCCTTAAGTTAAATTCTTTGTTTCACGGACCCGTCTCTGCGATCTGAATGAATGATACGGATTTGTACTCGTCTCGCCGAGACCTTTGCAACGACACGTAAATCACTTTCCTACTTCTAGTACATATATTTGATTCAGTCTATTTTCAAGGTTGTATTCCTTATGTACATAAAAATTCGGCTTCTAATTTTAACTATTGAAATAAGCGACTTTTTTTTAGTTTCAAGTTGTAATGACATTGTCCGTTCTCTTTTTTCCTTGTTGTTTATTCCTGGTTTTACCGTTTAACAAAATTCTGAAACCCTTCATATCATACACAAGGTTACAGTGATAAACCCTTTTGTAATCAAACATAGCTACTTAACTATGATCGAGTGTCTTCGGCGTTAAGTTGATTTATAATAATAATATTTTCATAATGATCAGTGTGTACAAGTAAACTTTAGAATTATATCTAACTTAAAATGTACGCCCGTCTCGGTTCACAAAAGATTCACCGAATTGTTGCCAATACAGAGCATGAGAGGACTCAGAGTAGAAAGTATACTGCAAGTCGTTATCAGTTTTGACTTGTGTGCGTGTCGTTAAGCACTACTCCATAAAAAAAAAACAGTGACAAGCAGCAACTGGTGAGTTTCCGCTTTGGTGTAGTAGTTACAGCATCGGATAGCTGATCCGGTGACTCCGCGATTCGATCCCCGACGGTCAATTTGGTGATGTTGAATTCGTCGCATTACCTCCAACAACCTGTTGTAGGTCGTAACAGATTTGGCTCCGATATTGTGATTGAGAGACACATATAGATGTATAAAATGCTTTATGTTTTTACTTTAAAGACACCTAGATATTTTTAAAGACACCTTATATGCTTCTAATCTTCAATTTAATAACATGTTATTGAAATTCGACTATTTTCTTGGTCTCCTAGGCACTGGTTGGGTTGGTTGGAAGAATGATACGGTTATGAAACACTCAATAGAGATGATCTTTCAGTTTGATCAAGTAAGAAACTTCAGTTTTGTCAACCTCTACACCAACAACTTTTTCACTAAGGACGTCCAGGTGAGTGTCAAAGAGAAAAAAACTTTAGTTGCTATTTTGTGTGACTATGAAACAACTATTAAAATGTTGCCTGTCCATTTTTCTCCTTTGTTAATAATATGTGTAATAACCATGTATGTAGAAGAAATAAAAGGAATTTCTTTTCCATGAATACCAAGTCAGTATTGTTTTCCTATGTTGGTTGTAATGATTAATGTCCTTACTAATATTTACAATAAATCAACAATACATGAAAAACTATTATATCTTTGATGCACAATATAATTCAATTTTCTACTTCAATAAAATAAAAAATCTCTTAAATGCAATTGTATGAGCTGCTTTGTTCTTATCAAACATATGAAGTTACAATGAACACTAAAAGTGTCTGGAATTCATGTTAGTAAGCTACGAAATAATTAGGAAATTCATCATGTTGAGTTCTTAATCTACCAACGGAAATTCATGCTACGTATGTGTTCCCTTTTTCTGACTATGTTTGTGTCATCTGGAAGTTCAAAGTGAAGTTCATTTTTCACCATAGACACGGTTTTAAGAAAGGTAAATTAATTTCTTAAATAGAGGAAGGTCTTTTCAATTGCACATTCTTACTCTACTAAAAAAAACTAGAAAGACAAGTGGGAACTTATTGACAGAACAGAGTAGAGTACGATTAATCAGATTTCTTTTTATATGCGTTGTCTGAGAGAGAAACCTTTCGGTAACCAAAGAAACTAATTCTGTACATAATAACTTGTTCAAAGATTATCCCTTAAGGACATTTGGTGAAATGGAGATCAAATAAATAGTTTTAACTAGGCATGATTTAACTGTTTATAACGTTGATCATCTTATCTTAACAGCGCACTAATATTTTTTTACCTAGGTAGTTATCTTGTACGGTATATTCATGACAGAGTAGCCTGTCTACACAAGCCTGTGCAAAGATGGTCCCATTAGTGTCGTTTCCATAAGAGATTACTAGATTAAAACAGTATACAGTTACCAAAGCGCAGAAAACATTAATTAAATTATTCCAACAACTTACACCACATTTTAATCACTTTTCTATTTATTAATTAGGGATCGGAATACCCATTCACTGAGAATATTTCCCATTTCAGCTAAAATATGTAATGGAGATGGCGCCAACACTTTCATCAGAATTGCATGCACAGCTACAATAAAAAACCGTTTCCTCATTCCAAGCAACTGCAAATATCTACCTCAGCGCACGAAATGTTCCTGAAATTTCCTAGATTTCATTAACAACAACATGAAATACTAAAATTTTTGCGAAATTATACTGGGAATCTCCATCAACGTTTACAAAAATTTTCACAATTTAAGACCTACCTTGCACTAGCAGTTTCTCAGTGACGTTTTAGTTTTCAGAATGAAACACATACTTCTTTTTATATGACAGCCCACGCACTGGAAATCGAAAAACCACAGTGAAGTAAAAAAAATAATAATAATGAAACATTCTCTATTTCGAAGGCGATGGAACTATCGCTTACACGAATACAGCACATGTTTTTAAACCTCTCCGCGCGCACTAGCAATTAAATTGCTGATTTCGGTGGCTTCGGCTGGCACCCTTAGAAAGAAGTACGAATTATAAATAATTACAGAGTAAGAAGAAGCTTAATCATTTTGCAACAAAAGTACGAAATCGTTCGTTGTTGAATTGTTTATGTTTCAAGTAAACCAGATGCGAAAGTAAATATACAAAATACATAAACGTGTAACTGATATTTTGAAATAAGAAATTTATCTTCAGACATATACATATGGGAGTGCTTTATTAAGGTCAACAGCTACTATGTTTGATTACAAATTCAGATTTATGTTTTATCGTTTTAAAATGTGCTCGAAATTATTTCCTGAAGTCAATATTTGTCTGAAAGTCAGCGATATCCTAGTGTTTTAATACCATAGCCAATCTCTCTTGTGGTGCTATAGGCCTAGAACAAATTGAAAAGCAGTATTGTGGTACGGTATGCTATGACCAAGAACGGATATTAAGTCGTAATTCGGAAACAATTGAAGAACTTCTTTTTTATCTTCTCTCAAAGATTTAAAGATGCAGTTCTCGTGGTCCAAGTGGCAACGACGCGGACTTCGGATTAGTAATGGGTACGCAAGCGGATTCGAACTTCAAGGCCGACGATCCTGATATTGTTTTAGAGCAGTGTTTTCCCACCTTTAAATACTCACAGACCGGCAAACTATAGGGGAAAACTTTCAATGATCGGAAAGATGCCAGCATATCTTCAGATTACAGTTGTTTTGGAAAAGAAATGTAAACTTTAAAATCAATTTTGAACTGTCGTGATCTAGAAAGTAAGTGTTAAATAACTAAGGTCCAGTTGCATAAAACAATTTAATTCCGAGATTAATTAATCCACAAACTGGCTACGAGTCATAGATGAAATATTTATTGATGGCGAATCCCATTCTCTCTTTTTCTTTCCTGCCACCTGGTGTTAGTCCTACCGTACTAAAAATGAAATAATGTTAGTATGCGGTGATTGTTCCCATATTCAATTTAGAAACTGAAAAATAGCATGAAGTGCAAGCTGAATGTCTGATACTTTACATTAAAGGTTAGCAAAAGTTTTAAAGTGTAGGTTTTGCGTATGACTTACTAGCATCGCTAGTTCAACTGGATTGGCACCAGGTGGCAGGAAAGAAGAAGATAATGGAATTCACCACCTATAAATATTTCATCTATGACTCGTAGGTAATATGTAAAAACTTGGTAAACTTTATTTTATATAGGCCAGTCCAGTAACTTTTGACCTTAACACGTCATGATTCGTCCATTTACAGCCAGTTCAAATCCAAAAGCATCCATGCCTCTGCCGGGATTCGAACCTGGGATTTTCGAGTCGTTGGTCTAACACCTTAGACCGCATGGGTGGGTAACACGTGGATTAAATAATCTCGAGATTAAATTGTTCATGTAACTGAACCTAAGCGTATAAATTTAACGAGGACCGGTGCAACAGTTATGTGAACAGGGAGTTGAAAACCACTGTTCTAGAGCTTCCCTCGCTTCCGCCAGGCGAATGCTGAGGATGGTACTTTAAGTAGGATCCTAGCCGATACCTTCTCCATCCTCTACCTACCCTATCCCGGCCTTAGATGAAGATGTCAAAAGGTCATATTTAAATTCAAATTCAAAGAGGCAACGAGTAAAATTGCCCATTAGAAGTCTCTTACTTACAATTGGATGGATGAACGCAGTAATTTTTCTTTTCGCGTTTTACTCCTTCATCTTAAGATCAGAACAGCCGACCGCGGTAGTCGTGTGGTCTCAGGTATTAGGCCAGTGTCTTCAAGATTTTGAATTCGAATCCCGGTTCGGACATGGATGTTCGCGGATATTAAGAGTCTTAACATCTCGTGGAATGACCGAGAAGTGATGTAGTCATTAGTTACTAAAATGGTCCAAAATACAAAGTTAACAAAATTAAATGATATTTAAAAAAAAAAACTCTCCAGTAAATGCAGGGTGACGAAAAAGTCTTTGTCGCATTTTGTTCCGTAAACTAAACTAGAAAAAATAAAATAAAATTTAATAGAGATCTTTGTCTTATGAAGTACTTTTCATTTGGATTTATTATCCCATTACACTCAGAAATGATCTCAGATAAATGGTTGATCGCCTTCTTCTTGATGGTACACAATATGCGCTACCGCCTCCAGTACTCGTGTGATGCCTACGCTTATTGATATTCAGAGCATTGTACTCATTTAATCAGGAGAGATTAAAATCAATAGTTACAAAAAAATGACTCATTTGTCCTGTTTTAATTCAAACTTTCTCTCGTACTTCATGTAAAGCTACAAAAGTATTTGAATGATTTAAATTTGGATGTTCGTTCTCAATTCAGCTAGTTCGTGGATTATTTATGTACGCCTTTAACCGATTTCAATACAGAAGAATATTAATTACATCCACATTTATTTTTCTCTTTGGCTGGACATTACTTTGAATGGGAGCTCCTACTCTTGATGAAACTTTCTTATCTTTTGTAAATATTTGTTCCGTTAAGTTATCTCTATAACCAAAAACTCCTAATCTGCCCGCAGGGCAGCCTATGGGGACATCTAGATATAATAAGTAACTTTAGTCCTGTGTCAATATTAACATAGTCTTTTAGATTGGGTTTTGTAATTGTAATTCGTTTGGAATTATTGTTACCGTTTAATTTGAGCAGTTTTTCTGTTTGCTGGTTCCTAAATTTTGAAAGAATACGATGATTTTTGACGAAGTTTATTGCACTAAATGAATAGAAAAGTATTTTAGCTAAGTATAGGTGCTGATTAAACTACACGAAACACAGTTCGTTGCTTGAAACAAAGATGACTAATGGCCATTAATACAATTGACGCTCAAGATAGGTAATCAAAAGTTCTGTAAATATAATTAGAACGCTGCCGAACTTCAGACATGATGTTGGCCTTATCCAAACTTAATTAAAAGTCATAAATATTTTTTTAATGGAGTATGATTTAAGAAATACTTAGTATTTATTCCTACTTCCAATTAAATTAACTTGCTAAAGAGATTAAAACGGTCTTCAGAAAGTGAACTAAAAGTGAAAAAATATTAAATTTATTTTTAAAAGAAACCACTAAAACCTAAATGTTTTTGTACTTTATTCAGCTATTGTTCAAGATATGTAAAACAAAAGAAACGTATTTTTATGAAGTATCAACCGGTTGATTGCTGCAAAGATTACGCAGGTAGCTTTTACCTTTGTATTATAACAAAATATTTCTAACGTAGCCCGATTGTATGCTGAAAAAGGACGTAAAAATGTTAAAAATTAATAAACGTAAAGAATTTATCGACTTCCCATTTAATAATACAGAATTTGTGTTGGTTTTACGCATCTAAAATAAATACAGTGTTATACATTTGTATTTTGTTCCATTTAGTGTCCTTTGTAAAAATTGCTTAATTTGTGAAAGCGGTGGCCACCTTGTTACCATTTGTGTTTAGATAAAACGACTAGGAAACGCTGCCGCAAAAGGGGCGTTATTTTCCAAAACTTATGAGTATTACACCATCCTGTTGAAAGCAAATGGTTTGCCATGTCCTGCATTTAAAGCAGCAGAAAAATTCTGGATCTTTTAACGCCATCTTGAAGACAATAGTTTCATTTTGAAGGAGATATGAGAAAGCATTATCTTCTCATCTTCAGTTTAAAAAGTGAATAATTCGTAATGGATAATGTGATCTTTCGTTGGCTCGTCTTGGGTAGGAAGAGATGCTAGAATCCAACTGAAAATCAAAATGATCTTGAAGACAAGACAAGGGAACTGGGCGGCAGAGCCGCGGGGGGTGCAGCCTGCAGTTAGCTGTGGGCATACGCAAAGTGTTGTAAACATTCTGTTCTAACTGTTATTTGGTACACATAACATTTATTTTATTTTCCCAATCTCTGTGCTGTTCATTTGCACGGTCGAGACAGTCGTAGAAAAAACTTTGTAAAGTCCTTTCCTTAAACAATTCTTACTAAAAAGAAAATTAATGCTCATGCATGATTGAAATGAAGCTCATGGGGCGATGTAGATGTGCATCCAGATACATTCTTGCTTTCAGTAGCAATCATTAATTTATATTCATCCTAGCAATTATTAAATAATAAATATGAATATACAAAAATATATTTTGAAAGAAAAGAAAGTGTTGCTCCAGGCGGGACTCGAACCCGGGACCTTTCACTCATGAAGCCGACGTCTTGACCAGTCGTCCACGAAGGCGAGGTGGCAAACGGTACTTTCGAACTTGCATTTACAGTGCATGTGTTACGTAAGAAGCCCGGTCAAGTGTCTTGTTTTTGGTTGTGTTCTACCACTTTTAAAAAATCTGAAAATATTCATGGTTAAAGAACCACTAAAAATACATAACATATATATTTTTTCAAGCCAACTGTTGTCTTAGATTTTAAAAATCCAATTTTCAAATCTTCTAATCTCTTTCAAAATTTTAATTTTGCGCCAACGTAAATGAAACAATTACAACCTTGGAGAACTTGAAAATATCTTCAATTTTAAAAAAGAAGCTCATCATAGGTGCAAATCCGACCGAGTTATCGTTAAACTACCAAAAAAAACACTTTAATTTATTTTGAAGTTAGTTTCACATCTTTTGTGCTGAAATTTAGTGGAGAGCCATGTTTTTTGAAGCTGAATATAGTGGTATTTTTTATCTCGTAGATGTAGATCCTAATCGCAGTCCAGCTTAGTGTGGAAAATTCAAAGGACTAGAATTAATAATAAAATGTGCAACTCATTCCTAGCTTACAATTTGACTAATTTATTCAACGGTTTTCTGCTGCTCATTAGAGCTCAGAATTGGATAAATTTATTAGAAGTTTAATTAATAGTTCACTCCGGCTCATTATTAGTTTACCAATAGCTCAAAGATCCAGCAATTCGCTCCATTTTCTACGGAGATCTTACTACAGCCATTCGTGGCTTATTCCTCAATAAATTGGATCAATTGTATAGTAATTACGATCATCGGTTTATTCTTGTTTTTTGTTGCTTATTTCTAGTTCATAATTTGATTAATTCGATAGACATTCTATTAATTGGGTGCAAATTCGAACAATGGCTTCTTATAGCGCTTTCAAAGTTTATATACGTTTTCAAAATTTGCTAATTTTAGTTGAATTTTACCTAAAGATTCAGTATAGTTCAATTCGCAGATTATTTGTAGTTCAAACCTGGAGCAGATGAGTAAATGTATTCTGTAGGAAGAAAGACAATATAAAAAGCAGGTTTTTAAATTGAATTTAAATTTAAATGGAGTTAGTAATATCAAGATGTTGCAAGTCTATGTCGATTTCTGCTTATGAATCTTCTGATAGGCCTTAGTTTCAAACATAAATTTTATAAGGATTCGATAAGCCGCATTGTCCCTATCAAGCATCAGGGATGGTAATTCCTGTGATATCTACTAAAGGAAATATTTAGTAATTTATAAGAAAGCATTCGTTGTTT
Organism: Lepisma saccharinum; assembly: GCA_022664845.1. Lineage (NCBI taxonomy): Eukaryota > Metazoa > Arthropoda > Insecta > Zygentoma > Lepismatidae > Lepisma > Lepisma saccharinum. The sequence continues at coordinate 5,407 of JAGDQP010030100.1, read as the reverse complement.
TATAACGCTTTAGCTTGAGTATTACATTATATTATGTCCAGATCAATTCAGCTCCCAAGTTTATCGTCCACGACTGAAGCTTATATAGATGAGATGGCTTTTTTATATTCCTCCTTAATTTGAGAAAGATATGAAATTTGTACGAAATTTACTAATTGCTAGCGTTAACTTATTAAGTTCATGAACTTCTAAACAGCAATAGTAAAATCTTATATCTCTGCCTTCTATATTCAAAGTGCCTTTTCTTAATTCTCGTAAATATAATCATATTGGTGAAGAATCTTCTGACACACAGGAAATATAAAATCATTTTCTTATTATTATTATTTGCAGGTGTTTTCAAAGGCTAAAATATCATTCAGTGTTGGAGGGAAGTTTTTCAATGGCCGTCCTTTGGTATACTCCTACATGCCTGACATCATGTTGGAAAATGCTAGAAACGTATCGATTAATCTCCACCATGCAATTGGTCGATTTATGAAGATTCAATTGTTTTTTGCAACCAAGTGGATTATGGTCAGCGAAGTGTATTTCGATTCTGGTAAGTATTAAAACTGTTATATTTCTTTTTCGTAAGTTCCTTTCAAAATTAATTTCGTATCTTTATTTTGAAATGAAAACTTTGCTGGTGATGATGTTTGTTCTGCCCCGGAGTAAAATTTGTAAGAAAAGTGATCTTGAACAACGTGAAGCGATAGTGGTTTGTAGTTGTGTCCCATCGAATGAAAGTATTTTTATTTATTTAATTATCTCCGGTCATAGCCCAATTTCGTCCTTTTTACACTAAATAAATTTAACAAAAATTAAAACAAGTTAAAAGATTTTGGATGGCATTGGTTAGGGAAACCATCAGTCAGAATAGCCGCCACTGAAAATCGCACCCGGATCCTTCCGATTACAAGGCGAGGACGCTATTGACAGCTTTATCCGACTTAACGTCCTTAGGATAAAATATAAGTTTTAAGTGGATCATTTGTGTAACCAGCAAACCAAAAACCGTCACCCAGAATACAAGGCAACTAGCGGAATCACTAATCCACCGGGAATCATATAATTGTTAAAATTGTCCCAAAGTCAAGTGTCGGAAAGAAATTCTATCAAGAAAATGGTTTCTCTCAAATCTATTGAATGTTTGTTATTCCCGAATTTAACCCAGAAACGTGAACCCATTTATTTCAATAGCCTATAGTTTAACATGTGTGTGTGTGTGTGTGTGTGCGTGTGTGAGAGAGAAAGATAGAGAAGAGAAGAAAAATGAATGACGAAACATTTATTCGGTTGAATAATGACTATAAAGCGAAGTGCAGTAGGTCTCCTGTATCTGTAAGTGATATGTTTCAAGGGTACCTCAAAGCCCCAGGTAATAGCGAACCCTTTATATGAGTTGCTTTTCGTTTATATGCATAGCTATGATGAAGTTATTTTGATAAATTGTGCACACTAAGTTTATCAACAGTAAATAATAATAAAATATATTGTAAATTATTATATCCGACGGAGCTCCTTGACTGAAATTTACTGGCAATTGTAACTGTTTATTGGTGTATATATTTAGTTTGACGTTTTCTACTGACTTCATGATTTCAATTGTCTGCAGCGGGATTTGAACCTGGAACCTTCTGATTTTAATTTGCCATTCTTACTACTGTCTTATTGAGGCATCTTCCGAGTGACTAACATTTTACTGTTCCTTTTTTTTCTTTTTTTTAAAGAAAATGCTTTCTTAAATAAAGGCATACATATACTCGACTTGAATTCGATACTGGAGTGGCTCGCTGAATCCTGTGTTAGAGCTGTAACAGGGACCGGGGACCGACCGTACTGATACAGTGACCTGATACTTGCATAACCGACCGTATTTGTGTAGTGACCGAATACTGCACTTACTTCCAGGCCGCTATCCCTCCGCAATTTCTCGATAGCAGGTATGCGCAATTGCCGGATCACCTTGTGAGGTTCCACTATGTGGGAGGCAAATCAAGGTACCTTCTCCAATATTTACGTAATGGTAGGCTGTTGAAGCCTCCACCAATCTCGTGGGAGAGAGCGCAATCCCTTCTCCAAGTGTTATACTTATGTGAGAGTCCACAGACACTGCGATCTCCCCAAGTTCGCGGGAGGACGGGGCTTCCTCCACCAGATGATTTTCACTGAAACACTCAGCTTCGAGATATAAAAAACATGGTTCTTTATTGGGGCATTTATCTTCATATGCAACTAATTCATAGTTCTTGTTCTTGTGGGAGGGAATGAGTTTCCTCCCCAGTTAGTTCAGTTCTGGTTTTGGTTCTGCTGTGTCAATTATTTTTACAATTGCTATCCACCAATGTGACTAGCACCCATCAGAGGTTTACGTGCTCTTTATAGGAAAGGGATGTGAAGGGATAATAGAAAGTGTTTAAGGAAGGGTGGTCTAAGGGAGATATTAATACTTTATTATCATTAATTTGAGTTTCCTCAACTAATTATCTTGGATATTAGAAGCTTTGCGCTTATAATCATTATGGTCGGGTAATTAATGAAAAGATGAACATGAAGTGAAATTAACGTCACAACATTTATAGACAGTACATTGATAAATTTTCTCTCCTAGGGGCTACTCTAGGAATTTATGGTAGACGGATGGACCCTTCGCAGTACATTGATGATTACTGTGCAAAGATGGTAGTGAAGGGTAAATGTCAGTGATGATTCTGCTGCTGTTTAACGAGTGTTGGAATGTGGGATAGAGAAGTGAAGTGTATGTCCGGTGTATGTTGCTTGAAGTGTGAGTTTGAAGATTTATTGTGCAGCGTATTGGATTTCTCGGAGGGCGTTTTCCCTATCAAACAGAAAGAGGTTTTGAATAGTGATGGTTAAGAAACGTAGCAGTTGTTCTATCACTGGTTGCTGGACTGACTGAGGAGGTGTTGGTTCTTCTGGAAGACGTAAATGGGCGATGTAAGCTGGTTTGTCAGGTTCTATTATAGGATGCCATTTACACTTATAACTGAAACTTGTTCGTCACATTTGGCACAATTAGGTGGAGTTGTAAGTTTGTACAGTCTTTTTGTCTTATGCTTTCCTGTGCAGTATCCACAAGTTCGAGTGTTAGGACATTTGCTGGTTGAATGTATGTTATATGATTGGCAGTGTTCACATCTTAACGGTAATGGTGGTGTAGTACGTGATGGCTCAACTCTGTATCTCCTTTTGTAAATGAAAGCTTCAGAGGCAAGAAGGTTGTCTATAGTAGACTGATGGTTTGTAAGTACTCTGATCATGTAACATGAAGTTCCTTGTTGAGTTTTAATCCTGATACATTTGGTCACAGTGTGACCTTCCAGTCGCAATTACTGCTCTGCTTCTGAATCTGAGATATCGGGAGCAACGTCACGAATGACGACAGAAACCATAAGAGATCGGCGACGCGGTTACTGTTGATGGATGGGTTTGCTATTTATTGGTGTGAGTTGAGCATGGGAGCCAAATATTTCAAAACTGTATTTATTTCTGATTGCTGTGGCCAGAGTAGAGTCAGGAGGTTTTATAATGATGCCGTTCCTTGTTGGTATTATTTGAGAAATTTTGGCTCGCGGTATATACTGCAGAAACCTGGTCAGAAGTAGTTTTGGTGTTTGATATATTGTGTCAGAGTTTATCAGGAGATAAGCAGGAAGAGATTCAGATGATGAATGATTGGAAGTATGGTTGTCATTGGTTTCAGAATCGGAGTCCTTCATTTGGTTGTCTGATTCGCTTTCGGAGATGCTAAGATATGCGTTTTCTTCATAAGAGGTGAGTTTGAACTCCCTGGATGATGAACGGTCGGTAATTGAGATCGTGAACTAGTATTGGATAATTGATCCGTGTTACGTTTGTGTTTGGAAGATTTGCTCAACAATGAAAATTTTGGAGTTACTTTAGATGATGTTTTCTGTACCACAAATGGAAGTTGATGTTTGTTAGATTATCCTCTGTCCTTTGGCATGATGATGATGAAAAGATGATGATCAGTCTATGTGTAATGACTCCAAGAAAATATCTCAGTGTACTCGCACCCTCCGACACTGAATAGTGTCGTCAATCCTATTGTGGCTGTACAGTGTACACGTACTGTTTTTCAACAGTGCGTATGCAACATTAGATCATCGGAAGCATATTAACTACCCACAGATAGGCGGGTTTGAATCCGCTGTGACAAGTTAGTAGTAGTATTGTTGGACAGGACGATCATCATCGTCCTGTGAACGCAGACGGTTATGCCGTCTCTTCGTTATTTCTTTTATTTGTAGTCTATATTTTACGTAATTTTCGCTGGTCTAATTGATGTTTCATTGATATAGAAATTATGTGTGGGGTATTCTGTTTGTATCTTGTACATTTTATTTTCTATAAGGTAGGATAAATAGTTACTATATGTTCAGGTGGTGAGTATCTGTTAATAACCTGAAGTGTTAATGCCTGATCACTTTCGTTAGTCGTGCCATACATTTCAAGTAGGTGATGCAGTGGTGGATGATAGCGTGGTTGGATATCTTGTGCATCTATATGGATTGTGTCAAGGAGAGTTGGGTGAGCCGTTGTCCATTGTTTTATTATATAGTTTAGTGGTAATGTTTCCAGCTGCTCTTCGATTTCCGGCAACGTAATGGGATCATAAAGCAGATATGTGGGACCTGGTAGCTTATATATCAAGCCAGCATGCTAGACAAGGTCAAAAGCCTTTTCCAGGTCGAAAAGTAGTAGATAGGTTGGTTTATTGGTGTTATATTTGTTTGTTAGTATTGTTGTTAATCGTAGTAGGTTGTCGTCGATGTTGTGATTGGATCGCCTGTCTGGTTGTAATACAATATATCGTGTTTGTTAAGATGAATATGTAGTCCGGGCATCAGTATGCGTTCTAGTATTTTACTGAAGGTAGTGGTGAGTTGTATTGGTCTATATGATTTGGTGTATGTCTTATCTTTGTTGGGTTTCGGAAACATGAGTACTTTTGATACCTTCCATTTTGCGGGGTGATATCCAGTGCGTAGTATGAAATTATAGATGGTGGCTAGAAACTGTAGTAAAATAAAAGATGCCTTTTTAATGTGGCGGTATGTAATGCTATCGAGACCTGGGGTTGTGTTCTTCCTATTGTTTGTGACTTCTCTGATGTCTTATGTGGTCATTGGAGTTCTTAGTGTCTGGTTTAGGCCGATAGTGTGCTCGACATTTATTGTCAAGTCGATTTTGTGCGGATCAGTATTGCGTTCGATATTCGGGAGAATTCTGTTATTGCCCAATGAGGCGATTCAGGTGTGATTACTGTTTGTAAGCTGTCAGCAAATATGTTCGTTTCTATATCAGTATGTGGAACTGAGTTGTCTGTCAAAATTGGGTATGTAGTCGAGGTAGACTTGCCTATTAGTTTATTGAAGTGTCT
>JAGDQP010030099.1:0-20803 GCA_022664845.1 Lepisma saccharinum | reverse complement strand
AGGGAACAGATTTTACCTACTGTATCATTTACAGTTATTGCTCAGAACTCTCTGGATATCATCTCGCAAACAAAGGTACAAACGGTTAATAAGCGACGCGCGCATTTGTCTAAACCAACTCGCTGCGTTGTCTCTAATTATTCTGGCTGCGACTGCTATTCTAGCCACCAATTCTTCGTCACTTTTTAGTTCCGTCCCATCGTACACTAGTTTATTCCATCGCACAATTATTTGGTTTTGTTCAATTGTTTGTAAAACATTACAATGACTAACGAATACCATCTCATACTCAATCAGTAGATGCGCGAACACGAACAAGCGACAACTGAATTATATTCGCTTCCTTTTTTTCTTTTTTCCTTGTACGTACAAGAACCATTGGACAATCTGCTGTTAGTTAAATTTTCGTTCTCTTTGGACTGTAGTGGGGTCGAAACTTTGGCCATAGCACGGCGAAATTTAAACTTTTTACTTAACAGCAATTACCGTCTTTGAGATGAACAGAGCAGATCATAAGACCTAAATAGTCTTTCCTTCTGTTCTTCATCTTTGCTGCCTACTTGAAACAGACCACTTAACCTTAAGCTATACATTGAAGTTCGGTGCAGAAGTGTTTAACACACCTTAACCCTTATTTAGGCCATTATTTTAGAAAACTTGAAGTTTCCAGTTTGAGATGAGGAAACGCTTTTGTCATTTTGGAGATTGCTTAGGTCAAATTCGAATATTTCTTAACGGCAGAAGGAAAATAGAACATTTTTTGAAATTTTGTTACCATCCCTTGGCGTCCTTTATGAATCTCGATTATGTCAAATAAAAGCAAAGCTAAACTTTTTTTTATGAATGTTAACGAGAACATTACAACTGACTTCCATTGCCATGTATGTAGCCAACAAACTGACAGAAATATTTTAACACATTTTTCGTAACTAAAATCTGCTTCCGTGACATTTTTAGCGGTATCGAAACATACCTGGAGTGAGTAACAAAAGCCAGGGTGGGAGTCACCTAGGTTTACATTATAAAGTAATTGGTCTTATTTAGCAACACGTCAACTTCTTTTATATTAAAGTGTTTACGAAGTATTCATATTGCTTACTATTAAAAGTAATAATAAGAAACAAATTCTTCCATCTTTCTCTATTTTGACAGATTTTAAGAACGATTAGATTATCCTTTTCAAACTGTTTTTTAAATGTCGATATCTCGGATATACTTTACTTTTACACATCTAATATATCAGTTATTTATTTTTAAAAAGTCTATATTTCGGATATACAAGTAAATACTTTTCTTTTACATCTAATACATCTATACAGTAGCTTTCAAAAACGAATGTATTTTAGATATAAAAGTATTTTAATTGTATACCTAATATATTGTCACTTTTTGAAACTGTTTTACTAAGAGGTTGAAAGTAGAACCATGACGTTATTAAAACATATGAAAGCACAAACAATTTGCGAGTGGTGGGTACTTTTTATTATTTTTAATAGTAATCAACTTTATCTTTTGAGACTTTATTTGAAGTGAAACGTAATTTTCAAACCTAAATTTTAAATTATATAAAATTAAAAGTTCACACTACCCTGAGGATAGAAGATTTATCTGAAACAGTAACAATGATTAGAAGAATTTAAATTATTATTATACTCACATCTTTATTTAATGTGGGATTTCAGAGCATTTAAGAATTTCGTTTCATCAGTACAAGTAAAAATAATATTTGTATTGAAGTTGGGAATTCTAGAAAAAATAACAACTTCAGACTTTTATATCTGTTATAATTCTCGTTTCACTATCAGAATTTGGTTAGTCACCTTATTGAAAGTAAATTCGAGCCTGTATTAAAGAATTAGAGGAAAGCTTGATTTATATTCGTTGGTTGTTCTCTTAATATGAAAAGCATCAAGAATTCCCGTATAAATAAAATATTAAGCCATGAAAGTACTAATGATGTATGCTATGTTCACTAGTTACGAATAGTTCTTTATATTTACAGTGACATGTCAAACCTATGTATTTCTTGTTTGTCTATAGGTTTCTTTCGACCGGCTGTTGAAGAGAAACTATGGGAAGAAAAATGATATTTTTAGAAACTTGCTTTTATGGTCACTCCCTCAAGCAAGGAACTATATTCATTGGAGTTATTTGGATGGTAGGTAATTACAATCACTATGCATCGTAAGTAGAAATATTTTGGAGCTTTACACAATCATGTTTTAATTCTAAACCTTTGTTTCAAAAATGTTTTAATATACAACGTCCTTTGATGTTTGTGTTTCTTTAAAGGGAAGCATTCTATTACTAGTTACTCGTATTTTCAAAGAAACATGTACAAATCCTTAAACAGAAACGATTTAATTGGTGTTTAGTATATGTGTTAGATATTGTCCTTCGTGGGTGATAAGTTGCAAGCGAAGTAAACGCAGCGGAAAAAGAAAAGTACTTTCCTATTGTATTGAACTACGTAGCGACTACAGAGGCAAAAAACATTTTTGTTTCAATCGTTCCCATTGGTGGTAGTTCGTTAGAAGGAAAAGATGCAGTTATATATGAAATCTGAAGTTTATCATTCTGTACTTAAATTCAACTTTTATCGCATTAGCTATCCAAAAATGATACTTGATAACGTTCCTGTGTACTCATCAAATTTCTTTGGTTAATTATGACTGTGTCTGAGTTTGTGAATCAGATGATGAAACTCGCCATACAACTATGTCTCTAAATGCACCTCATCACTAGATTCCCTATGCTTTTCAACAATTTCATTCGTTAAATATGTTCACTAACTTGGCGTTACTCGGAACGGATCGCTCAAGCAGAACAATGCATTAAATATACGAAAGTAGAGGAGCCAAAATCCATACCTCTACCTTTAAATCAGAACTCTAGTCTCTTTTATCTGAAAAATGCTTTACTCTTTTATTAAACGGTTCGTTTTCAAGTATATTTTCGCACACCAAAAATATGTTAGTATCATCCTTTTATTTGTAGATAACTATTTGTATTTTGTTTATGGTTGGGAAATTGTTTTCACATCGATTGAAAGAAAGACTTTTTTACGCCTCAGATTTGAGCTGAGTGTAATCATGATATATACCATTTCATTAAATGTAAACCATACTTTGAATGGATGATATATTTAGAGATGCGATATCATCTATCGAGACTCGTTGAACGCAATTTCAACATATTTGCCATTTGATTAGGAGCTTTTTTTTGTAACCAACAGGCAAAGATAACACATGGAGTGCTTTCATATATACATACAATTGATAGTTGCTGAAGGTCCGATTTAACGGTGTGACGACGGCATTAAGTGGCCCATATTTGGCTTCTGATGATTATAATCACACCAAAATGCCACTTCTAAAAGTTGGTTACGAATATAGTGAAAAATGTAACATTTACACTTTGATTCTCATGTGTTTTCTTTATTATATATTTATGTTTCTTCCTGAGACAAGCCAACCTTATCGTAATTTGGAAATGTGTCACAATACGAATTTATTTTACTACGAGATCTAAATTGGAGAATGTATTATCTTTTTACACTAACAGTAATCTATGGTAACCTATACCATAATGTGTAAAATAACTATAAGTAAACATATTAAAAATAAAATAAAGTTGTTTTGTTTTTTAATAGTATTACATCGGTTTACTAAATAATTTGTTTCCTTTATTAATGATAAACATTATTTATGTAACACATAATGCATTGTTGTAAACTGATAAATAATATTCGAAGTTGAACGTTGATAATTTTATATTACACATTTATAAAAGAAATATGTCTGATTCCATAAGAAGAACTTCATCGTATGGTTTCAGTAGATTACACATTAGCGGCAATGAAACAATATCACAAAAAATACATTAGCATTTTGTTTAAATAGATATTACGAGAACAGAGTCAGATTAAGGGGTGTCTAAAGGGGATGCAGACCTTGGCCCCCTCTCGTTCAGGGGTCCCTTCGTACTTTACCCTTAGGACTACAGAGATTAGGTAACAGGGTCCTAACAGAGTCTACAGTCCAGAGTGGGAGTAAATAGCCAAGGGCCACCAAAATCGCTTAAACCTAGCACTGTACGAAAATAATGAAGGTGAGATTAAAGGTATGTAATTCACAGGTATGTAATTAGTGAAATGAAACAAAACAATTCATACACAAATTGGCCCTTTATCTCTTTAACTCCAGTAAGCACTTGTTGCTGTGATTTTCATTACAGTCTACGGTACATGAAAGAACTTCCTGTAATTACTTTTCGTTCTCTGCCTATAGGACTGTTGTAAGTTCTTGGAGTTATATACCAAGTAACCGTAGCTCAATTTGTAGAGCGTTGCCTTCGCATTCGGGAGATACTGGGTTCGATACTAGCAGCCAAACATACTGACTGAGGTTTTCCTCAGTCATACAGCTAGATGCCGGGGTTACTTCAACTTAGACTCTGATCGACTACTTCCTGCATACTTTACCCTACCCATCTTAGCATGAGCCGTAGCTGCCTAAAGGCCATAAATGCATTCAAATTGAAGTTATACCTAGTCTTACCATAAGTCACAACTTTGGAGGGAGGTTATACGTCCGCTCCTAAACGTCTGTACATTCCCGAAGTGTGGGATTAAACGTGAGTCTTAGCTAGTTGAGTTGTAGAAGTGGAAAGTTGTTTGTACAAAGTGTTCGTGATGGAATGTGGTAACACTATGAAAATCTTATAGCCCTGATAGCGCTTCATAAGCTAGGAAAATCAACAGGGGAGATTTTCCAAACGCTCTAGAAGCTGCAAATGAGCGAGAGGTTCGAGCACCGCATTATCCAGGGGTTCAGTGAAGTTGTAAACTGTGAAGGACCGCACAAGTCAAGGAAGACCATGCACATTACGGACTCCTGACAGCCAGTGATACGCGAGCTTAACTTGTCACCAATGTCTATGTATCTCACGTTGAGCAGTGACCTGGGACTCTATGTTTGCAAACGACGAGAAGTACACATCGTGACAAGTGAACTGAAGCTTAAAGGCTTCTCAAATCAAAGCGCTTACTTACACGTTACGCAGCAAATCATCACCGTCTAATCCTGTTCAGCGATGGAAAGGTTTTTAGTGTTGAGGAGACTTTCAATGCCCAAAATGACAGGGTATATGTCCAATCCTCTAGAGAAACTGATCAAAAGGCTCCAAGGTTCCATAGGGTTCATCATCCGGCATCAATCATAGTGTGGTGAAGTGTGAACTACGAGGACATAATGAAACTCGTAATGAACTACGAGGACATAATGAAATTCTGTGAAACATGGGTCTAAATATAGGCCAAACTGTACCAGGAGACAGTGCTTGAGGGACTGGTTAAAAGTCTCAACAACACCCTCTTCCGTGAACAGAACTGGAGCTTAAAGTAGGATTCATCCCCAGCACATCAAGCTAGGACAACCCAGCAGTGGCTCAAGGCAAATGTTCCTGACTTCACTTCGACATCATATTGGCCTTCTGCTAGTCCAAACCCATTTTGGACTACAAATTGAGGTTCAAACTTCAGGAAAGGGCTTGTAAGAAAAGACATCCCAATATTGAGAATTTAAAGCGGTCTCTTGCGAAGGCAGTTGCAGATTTCCCAGTCCACGAACTGCGTAATGCGATAGATGAGTAACCACAAAAACTTACGGGTTCTGTGCGCGCCAAAGGTGGCCATTTTGAATAATTATTTGTGATTTCGTTTGTTCATACTTGCATGTAATTCATATTGTTAGGATATTATATCATCTCTCAGCATTTTGTCTCAATTTACTTCCATTGTTCTGACAGTATTAATGGTAGGACTAGCTACACTGCTATCCTGCTTAGAGAAAATATCACACTACTGGCATGTGGGGAGAATATGTATTTTTTATCAAATTTATTTGTGTTGTAAATATTATTTTTAAGGTTATAAATAAAAGGTCGGTTTAGCATGATGCGAAGAAGCAAAAAGCACTCATTTCTTGTATTTTAGAAACATTAATTCATTTCATAACTGATGAAACAAGAGAGCAACAGTTATATGTGAGACAGGAAATTGTAATTGGAGATTCTGACTCATTTCCTGCCTTCAAGGACAAAATACATCAAGTTACCGGATACAGGTGTTTCTAGAATTGTGTAAAAGCAAAGTCAGCAGTCGTCAGCGAAATCGGAGATTTATGCTTATTTCATCCAAAGGAGAGGATGAAGATATAATATTACCGGATGCATGAAGTTTGTTTTACGTAAACGCAAATTCAACATAATATCAAGTTGAACACACTCAACATCTTTTGGGTGGAAGTAGCAGTATTTCACAAGAAGGAACCTTTACCCATGTTTCCTGATTGGTGCTTTAACGACGAAGTGTTTCCCCATTGGTGGAAATAACGAGTTGTACGATTGGCTGCCAATATTCTCCACAAGCTACATGCGTATGAATATAACTATAAAAACACGACATTTGACACCATCTGACATCAAAAGTCGAAGGTTGAACATCATCATTGAAGTCTAACCATCTGTTCATCCCCGAGTTCGATTCCAAGTCATAGTAGAAGTAGAAAGTTCTATGACTGAGTTATCTTCAACATGCTTATAACTAAGTGACCCGTCTCAGCTCTGTCACTTAGACGAATATCAAGAAGAGATCATCGCAGCAGTACAATATCATGCGAACAGCCTACTACATAACAGCCAGTTCTTTGAGCACTGAAGCACACTTCGAAACTTACTTCAGATCAACATCTTTACATTCTGGTTCTCAAGAATAAACAGGTTAGTTGGTCTCTGTTTCTTAACTGCTTGAATGTGATTCATATATTATTGTTGGATTTATAACAGTATCGTACTATGTAAATAGTCATGTTAGGTTTAGGACAGCACTTTGCTATAGTACATATCTAATGGAACAGCAGACCCACGAAAAGAACTTAAATGTTTCATTTCCAAATTACCTTGTTCTTAGAAAACAATGTTTCACATTGCACAAGTATAATGAGAGGTCACCGAACGAACGCCGGAATTTTACCTTTATCTGAGGCCTAATCCTAACCGCGCTACACATCCTTTTACTCTCCTTGTTAACATTCTTTGTTACCTTTATCAGACATTAGATGCTATGCAAGTTACATATTAAGAATCGCATTTATTAAATTTTCATATAGCTACTGCTATTTGCGTCTATTAATTCTTAGGCGCCATAGCAGTTGCTCTAGATGGCACTACTCATTAGGAAGAAAAGACGTGTGAAGAGTTTCATATTGTACCAATCAATCAGAACTCTCCAGGCATTAATATATTGAGTCAAGCTTGAGATTTTCACTGTACAGCAAACATCATAACACACTTCTCTTCAAGAAAGCAACTTATACCCTAACCATCTTTACTATTATCAATAAACCCTTCCATAAGTCTTAATGAACCTATGTCAATATCAGTGAAAAGAAAGAGATTGGTATATGTTGCAGTTCCATTGAAAGAAAAATACCAAGAGAAAAAAAGAATCAAAGACAACATGGTAGTGCAATATACGTGTTTATTTGTCAAACGAAAGGGAAAATCTTTGGCATAAATGATTTTAAAATGAGGTTGTAAAATGGCTAATTGAACTCCTAGAACAATCAATGAAAATAAATTAATTCCAAAATAAATTTGTGGATTGAAAATTGATTATGGATTGAAAGGTTAAATGCTGCAAAGCCTGCTTGTAGCAAAAGTAAAACATCACATAATGTGAAGTAGACGAGTACAATATAATATATTCTACATATACCTAATTTGATATGGTATAGATATATTGTTGTATATTACGTCACAGTTAAAATACTTACTCTACATCAATCATATGCATATTACAAAAACTGCTTACATCTTTTTCCTTCTTTGTTTCAGTGTGCAGATATTATGTCATGGAGAGAAGCGATACGTTACCACGAGGCTGTAAGACAAATAGAAGATTCCAATCATGATAGAACGGGAGATATAATTACAAGATTTGCAGGTATGTTTCTTTAATTACTTGAATTATGCAACTATAGTTTTCAAATCCCATTGAAGTATACAAACAAATTAGACAAGTGACCCTTTTGTTATGCATTTAATTGAAATTACACAGACTGGCATCTTTGCTCTAACAAGGAAACTGTCACCGGTAAGACAAGCAAATCGGCATGAAACTTTCACAGTGCATTGATAATGGTAGGCAACACTCTACACAGATGTGTTCAAGTCATGTATTTTTCTTTCACTTTCATATGAAATGTTGCACTGAAAATAATTTGTATGTTAAATTGAAGTTATTTAGGAAGTTGAAGTGGTAATTACACTAGTCCCTGCCAAATGAAAATATTATATAAATACAGGGTGACCTAACGGGGAGTTCCCATTACGTTTATTTCGTAACCGATTGATTTCCAGGAAGACTTCCGATACACATCTCTTTAATTTTAAGAGAATGTAGCCCATGATTGTGGTAGAACATAGCATAGCATGATGCAGTACTTTATTATATATTTTTTTGCGGTCTAGTGGCAAATAGTATTTTTTTTGTAAAATGACAACACTGGTAAAGTGAAACATCATGTGAATTGTCTTTCGACTCTATTAAAAAAAAATCCCGTGATTATTTACTTGTTTCTTCAAAAAGTTTGCAAGAAGTTTTGTGTTTAACTCTCAATTTTTATAAGCTGAAACTTGGTAGGTAAGGATCAAATATGGAAACCTGCTGGCAAGGTTGCCGCATTTGACAATGAGGTATCTTTGGACTTACGTCACACCAACAATCGTCTACCACTGCACTGCGCCTCTCTGATCTATTACAGTTCCTACATGGCATACCTGGCGGCTCTGATGCGTCACAGAGCTGTCGTGCTAATCAGTTGTTTATCTTTCTATGCTCTACATATTTTGAAAATTTTGCATTAATCTGGTGTCGCTATTTTAATGACAAGCAATGTACAATTGTGCACATGCTCAAAGATATTAAATAAAACTACTTGCAAATGCATTATGAAACATGAGTAGAGGTTCTCGAGATGTAGTAGTTGGTGTTTGGAAGCTCTGCATAAGTCACACTCGTATCCACAATTCCATTTTCATTTAGAAAATTTTCTTAATGGAATAATCTTATTTCATTTATATTAAATAAGACAAGAAATTAGGTCTCTCTGAATGAAATGTACTCATGATATTCATCCATGAGACGTAATCAAAGCTACAAATGTTGGAGGGTTCTTTCAGAATTAGCTTGAAGAAAGATGAATTGACGTCCTGGAGGGATGCTTACCTGTGTATTAAGCTGTTTGTGTACAAAATGTGTGATACACAGTAGCGGCCGCTATTCATCAGTACTTTCTTCGACTGCGATTACAACTTTAGTAGGATGTCCTTCACTGGTAGTAGACCTATATGACAGCACAATCAGACAACTGTAAATTCAGCAACTATAGTATATCTTTCAGCACTGTCAAACGCAATTACATTTTCTTTCTATTCAGCCACTTCTGTTCTGTGACCCATTTATACGCTGAAACCTAAAAACACATTTCACACAATCATAACTCATCTCATTCGTCTGATTCGAAAAAAAAATCAATTTATATTACTCAATTGGTTTCAATTACTTTTTCAGAAGGTAAACATTACAAAACTAATGTCTTATTCGAATGTACGGTACAAGTAGGACAAAAGACTCATTTCCCTTAAAATGAGCGATCGGTTTTGATTTTGTAATGAATAGTTATATCTATGTAAACTGTGTAACGCGCTTAAATCCAGACTTTCATTCAAAAGTTTAAACAATCAACACTTCGAGTGTGTAGCTACAATTTGAAAGAGAAAATAACACACAAAATATTCTCATAGAATTTATGGAGTAAAGAAAATAAAATAAGAAGAGTTGGAACTAAATCAGTGTTCAATTTGACGTTAAATGCCTCAATATGTGGCAGATATATTTCGTCATATTTGGTTTATCAGGCAATTTATCTTAAATCCATTGCTTAAAGTAATTTCTTTTCATAATTAAAAGTTGGATTCATTTTTTTAAATTCGATTCCTTTTAAGGGATAGTAATAGAGACAAATATTAAAATCATTGTAGTTATATTTTTGTGGCTAGCAATATATGTTTTAAACCTTCAACCGCGTTTAGAGAATGTATTAAAACATTTTGTTGGTTTTCAGATGTGGCCTATCGATATCTGAATCTTCTTGCGGCAATAAGTATAGTAATTGGCTCCGTATCGGTAAGTGCAGTTATGATTTTATGATGTTATTGCATCTTAATAGTTAATTACCGTTAGCATTCAACTGAAAGGTTGCGCGAATATTGGCTATGACATCATATCCATTTACGCTGTTCTTTGCAATGTTAACCTCTATTACAACTTCTCTACCCCAAGCAAACAAAATAAGAAATTGATAATTTTTAATTGTTACATGTTTGTTTGACGTTGCCTCCTCTCTTTTAACTGATAGTTTGTATTCTTTGCATTGAAGAACACCTGGGAGGAAATCACACTAGCTGTCCCGAAATTGGCAGACAAGAAGGTTCTATTGATCATAACATGGAGCCGGAGGGACATCAACAAGAGCGCATGCAGCGTGGTACAAAGCAGAAGTAACATACTTTAATGAGGTTGTAATCACCCTGCTCGGCCACACAAGTAACTTCTCTGGCATGTAACCTGCTGTGAAAATGCTAAATGTATTGCGCTCATGCATACTGTATACCTTGACTTAGCTTGGAGGTGGTCGTTTCCAGGGCCGGGCTGCAGGTCAGGCAGCAGCCCAACATGTCCCACTCGTGCTCGATGCGGCTGAAGTCCGTCGACCTAATACTCCTTGTAGAAAGTGTATACCGTATAGAGCACGATGGTTTTCCCCTATCGTATATAAAAGCATGTTATTCTGCTGGAAGAATGGGTAAAACAGAATACTAGGATACGATCGGACAGAAGGGACGACGTCACTGACGTTCAACGCCCCTGTCCTTGTTCCCTCAATGAATAGTAGCGTCGATCGGAAGTGTAGTTTATTCCCTCTCCCCCACATCATCAGTCAAGTGTAGATTCTGCAAAGAGAAAGCTCACAGAATGGATTCTTCCGCTGACTCGCTTGTCACGCACATTGTGATGTTTTATCGCCGTTAAATATCTTTACCTCATTGGCAAGAGTTGCGTTTACCATATGTTGACCAACTTGAATTTGCCGGCCTTAAAAAAAATTAGTTTTAAGAATTACCAAATTGTAACCCCTGTTGATTGTTATAGGTTCGTGCTGCAGTTTAAGTGATTGTTCAGAAAGGTCTCAAGTGTGACATATTAAAATATGAACTTATTATCTGTTAATAACAAATGAATCAAGGAAAGTCTTACCACCAAACCACTGAAAAGTGTCGCTCCTTTGGTGTACACCTGATTCTGTTAGTTGTGTCAGAATACTCATACACAGTGTAACACAACACATATCCAATATTGTCCCAGTCCGGAGCAGATTAGTATTGATTGGGTTAATCATCATATGTCTCCAGCTGACGTAGGTTCTTCTCCTAGATCTGTGATACATAGGAAGTTCGTAACATCTTATTCATAAACACTTTGAAATGATTTTTCCGGCTTCTTCCTTCTCATCTTTCACGGCAAGCTGCAGACAAGAAGCCGAGAATTTACCATACAATAATATTAGAAAAGGCGTTAGAAAGCAGAATAACCAGTTCCGAATTCCCCGATGAATGAAGAGACTGAATCAAAAGCAAATCCTAAGAAACTTTCTTGAAGGATGCCATTGTAAAAACCGCAATAATTTAGACAGTCTAGCAAAGCGCCCTTCAAACCCGTTGCAGATACATTAGCCACCTCTACCAAATAAAAGAGAACAACTACTCTTGTTGCGAAGTAAGCGCTCAAGAACATAAATTAAGAGCGTTGCCCAGTTATTTATTGTCTCACATCAATAAGTATAGATATTTAAGCATTTTTTTCTTCTAATAAGAACATTTTCGCATATTTCTTGCTGTGTGGTCGGTTTTGTTGGCAGATGTCTCATTGTGATATAAAATTCATTCCACATCAGTACTAATATTTCTCGGAACTTCTCCGAAATCTATGAATGCTCAGTACCTTTTTACCTTCATGTACAAGAGTGGAAACATTGTTGCAGTTGAATAGATATGTTGATTCTGTTGCTTTCCAAATAATACCTGAACTTTCCTTTCCTGTTGCATAAGATGTGCGACTTTCTTAAGAATAGTGTTGCAATGTATATGTTAAATTAGTTACAATAATATTTTGAAGGGTTACCCTTGACTCAGATATTCAATTAACCACTGAAGGGTTTAGCGAGAGACTAGGCTAGCTCACACCCTGGTCAAAATTGAGCTTTGTGGTTCTTTTTCTTAGAACCACTGGTTAATGTGGCTTTGCTGTGGAGAGCGGAATAAACAAAAGTATGAGGACGGTTAGTATTAACATATATTATAGGGTAATTGAATTTTCCTCTTTTCCTCAAAAAGTTACAATTTTGGTTTAGTCTAGTTTCTCGGTGCTAAACCCTTTAATTGTGCAATAATTTCGTTGCGTAAGTCACTACCAAAGGTTCATGTAGGAGCGCCCTGATATTCTGTTATAAGTTCGGCCAAGGTTTGAGATGAAATAATCGATCAAGGAACCATCAACTGCATTTGTGTTTATAACTAATCATTTTATGATTTTCTTACGAATGCGCTGATTGTTTAGATAATCTGTTGTACAGTTAATAATTATATGTCAGCGCTTACCTCAGGTTTGTGTGAAGAATTAGTGGGAATAATTACGCAACATATTATTTTTTATTTTTATTCATTTTTGTAGGACGAAAAGGTATTGCTGATTCCAGGGTTGTTTTTCAATCTGCACAATCTTGCAATTAAACTTTCCTTGTTTCGTATATTAATATTGCTGACTTACGAAGATCCTCAGTGGATAGTAAATATTGTGTCGCTACTGTTGGAAGAAGGTAATTAAATTTAGTACTTTTTATATTGTTCTAATGCGTAAATGTGATAATTTATTTGAATAACTAGCATTTATTAGAAGGCATTACTAACCTAGGAAAGTGTTTTGTAAATTTTCCTTACAAATACTTTTAAGAATGTACGATCAATAAACATTGATAACTCATTCTATTTTGCTGTGAATTATAAGTTCCTATTGCACGTTTTGAATCGAAAAAAAAAACTACAAACTTAATTGTAGTATTCCATTCACACCATATTAATAATACAGCGTATTACCATGCCTTATCATTGGCCATTGTAGGCGAAATATATTCAGAAGCAGATCAATTAAAGTTAGATTTTTTTAGATAAATTTGACAAGATGTAATTCTAACATTCTGCCCCATCCCAAGAATATTTCAAATTGCTAAGTATTGAAATATGGTTTGATAACAGATAAATCAGTGGATATCTACCAAGACACTGGCATGTGAGACATTGACACTAAAGGTTGAGTATACTTTTGATATCCTCAAAGACTTGCCATTTTAATTTTAAATTTATTTAAGACAATTTGCTAGATATATCAGAGCAATGAATTTCTTATAATATTCTTAACTCTATTGTAAAGTGAAAGGGTCCACCTTCAGTGCCGATCAATGTTTATTAGAATTGGAAACACATTTTTGGATAGATACAGTGGGAAAAGCAAGCATAAAAGGGTACCGTATATAATCCTTTCCTTCAACGGCGATCCCGTTTGCAACGCAATGTTCACGGATTTTCTCACTAGCGTTTACTTCATGGGTGTCTAGTCCTACAAAATCACCGAGCTGTTCACTCATAAGGTGGTTCACCCAATATGGTGCCATCTTGAATTTTAGCCTTCACATACAGAAAAACAATAGTTTCGCTATTATAGTCCAGTCCATGGCCGTAAGGCTCTACGAATTTCGAGGTGGACTAAGTGTTTCTTCTGATCGAAGAAAAAAATGTCTAAGCGATTTAAAAATCTTGGATAGACATGTGGCAATTCGGACAAATTTGAAAGTCAATATAGCGTCCATGCGAAAATGATATATTTTTCAGAAACGGGAAAAGCTCATCATATAATGAAACTTGAAACTTCGTTCTTGTTCCAAATTAAGGAAATAGTCTTTTAGGGCTGCATATATCTTAGTAATGTCTTACATATTTGTATATATCGTGGTAATTTATATATCTTAGAAATGTCAAAATTGGCTGCCATATTTTAAAACATATTTCTCAGCAGAATGTCTGCTTCAACATGCTCTCAGCAAGTCTCGCCGTATTGCATTTATTGAAAACACTGCTAGGACGCTTGATTTCATTGACATCAATGTAAATTCATGTGCCATTACACAACATTCTGAACAAGTAAGCAGTCAACTTTACCGTATCAAAGCGGCTACTCAATTGCTTACAAAATGGCAACCAGAAAAGACTACAGCAAATAGAGGCTGCTTGTCAAAATTAAAACATCAGCGCAAAAATACCAAAGCAAAAACTATCTTGCTTCTTAGATGGAACGTAAGTTATGAACAATTCAGATTATTTTAGAGTGATGAAGACAATTTCCCCTAAAGAAGTTGTTGAGGGTCAGAATAGAATGAATATAGCAAAGAAAGAGGCATGACTCTACATGATATTATTTCTCATGACCTTTTCTCATCATCTACTTTGTTTAATGGACTCTTTCTAGCTCACGTGGATAATTCAAAAGTTGTTCATGAAATTGAACAAGGGTTAGATCCCACTGGGTGGCAGCTGGATAGAAAGTTATCCGGTAATATTATTGTAGAGTTCATGTCCAAAATGCGGGCAACGCCATTAACAAAATTGGAAATATTTGTCGATGACATCAACTCTATAATATAATCAGCAGCACAACTAGGTCCTAAACCCAAATTAATCCATTTTGTCCTAGACAGTGTCCTAGTCACATTAAGATGTGACTAAAGGAAGGAGAACGCATGTGGTGCAGAGCATTAATTGCCGATATTGACATTATTGGTTTGTGACACAACACATCTATTTCTCGTCACCTTAACTAGTTCTGGTCGTCTGAAAGGAACAAACGCGAGTTGCTTGGACGAGAGCTATTTTGCAAGTCTTAAAGTGCAGAATTGTCTCTCGTTATTATAAGTGCACTTGTGAATGATGGTGAAGTGCTTCCTTCATTCACAACTACAGGTAACATTCCAGAGTTGCTGAATTGGATTGAGATGCGCGTATCGTGGTTTCATTTTCAAGCATTGGACTAAACGGAATCTGGCAGCAGCTGTGACGAATGAAGGGTGATGGAGGTTTTTCCTATACGAGTAGTTTTCAGTAATTTTAGCACCACAACGAAACGTGCACGGGTCGATAGTTCGGTCTCCAGAAGAACTTCTAAAGAACTATCTGGGTCTAGGGTGGCGAAGCCACAAGTTCGAGTGTTGCCTACAGGTGAAGGTCCTTGCACACTCGTTTTCTTAGTTTTAAGTCGCGTGTGAAGTTTTCTACGCACCTGAAAAGTTAATATGTTAGTGCATGCAAACAACTTAATTCTAATACTGATAGGTGAAGCAATTTTGACAGTTAAAGAAATTATTCAACAAATTTATTGTTAACACAAAAAAAATGATTTTAGAACAATTACAAACAATACTATTTTAACAGAATTTACAAATTGCGCTATTGATATTTGAAACTAGAACTTCATAATAAAATATTACTTTTCAGAAAATACTACTTTTATTTTGTTACTTTCTTGAAAATGTGCCCAGCATTACTATTTAATAAAATTTTATGAACAATACTTTTAAACAAAATTGACTTTTTCAATAATTTATCACAAAAAGAAATCAGGCCTGAGACGTTACAATTATATATATTTGTTTTTTGTTACCTTAACAAAGCAGCTGCAGTCGAAATAGGATGCTGATCGAATGCGCGATACACGACAGATGATTAATGCTGCAGTTTCCTTGAAATTCCTCAAAAGCTAGGCCTGAAGAATGTTTCCATGGTGATAGTGATGATGCGAATCCTGTGGTGATTAATTCTTAATGAGGCACACGAAAGACAAAGGGGATAAAGAGGATCCTCCTTGCCATATAAATTTACACTATCTTCTTCTCACTTCTTTGCACTTATTACATGTTCAAGGTGCGAATGCGGGAATTGTTACTGAAAATACTGCCACAAACAACTTCACTATTTTGGATGTAGGTAGAGCCCAACAACAGTAAGTATGAACTTCGCCTAAACGTTTTCTGCAATTAATGACAAGGGGAAGCAAACACAGTTCTGCATCTTTCTTGGTTGACCACTACAATAATATTTGTTTAGTAAATTTCAACAAAATTGAAGATTTGGAGTGTTAGTTTATTTAACACGATTATGGTGTTGCATTTTGCATGTCACACTGTTATAGTTCTGTGGAACTATCTGAACTATGATACTTTTACGTAAGTTCACTTGCAACTACCACCATTTGACGACGAAGCTACACGTACATGTCATACCCGAGACATTAGATCACCGACTACTTCCCGCAAATTTTGTACCCACCTACGGTACTCAGGGTACCTACCCGGGATATCCATTCATTGGCTGATCCATTTCTTCCAGAAACTTTCATAGCTTCTTATTGGTCCTCGCGTCATCGTATATACCAGAATTACATCATGCTTGTGAAACAATAGACCTTTGTTTCTAATACTACTGACTCGAGGTGTGGTGTGTGATGACTTCAGTAAAGGGGTACCTACGGGTTTACCACAGGAGGTAGGGGGAGTGGAAATATACGTGTGAGGATATGTTTGCGCTGAGCGGGAAGTTTTTTTCGATCATCAGAAACCTAAATGCGGCCTCACGGCTCTCCTAGTAATCTTGTAGCCGCATTGTTTTACTGCAGCACCTCTAATTTTCCTTGCTGACTACGAAGAAAGGGAATTTCCCGTAGCTTGCAGATTGCTTTGTTCTTATTAACTTATGATGAGGCAATATTCGAAGCTTTTCACACACAAAGCTTGACTTTATACCCACAGTTCTGTTGCAGATTTTTAGAAAATTAATAAAAATATATAATAAAATAATGGTAACAGAATGATGCAGTATGGGAGCGGCGAGAAACGTCGAATGTTACCGGTTCATCAAGCTGTGTTCAAGTTGGGTATTCCAGTTGCCTTTTGTATTGGTTGTAATCAACACAAGTCACTTGTTTCTATGAACAAAATATCTGTTATCTGTTTTTTAATTAAAAACATTTTTCTCCATGGAGTTGACGAAAAAGTAACGGAAGAGGATTAAAGAAAAAGGGTTTCTATTGACGTTTACTTCATGCTTGACAGTGAACCATTTTAATTGTTTCTTATTTTTTCTTCAACTCTGGCAAATTTTATAGCGCTTGTTTGACGTCATATGCAGGAGGTCATTCAAGTTCTAAAATGTTATTGGATAGTACTCTATGGATTTACCACTGGAGTGATTTAAGACTTTCTACAATGATTCCAAGTTCTTGGATAAGGGTGGAAACAGGTACTTAATACCCCTACTTCACAGGAAAGAGTAAAGAATTGTTTTATACAACGCGAGTTACATAAACTACCTCCTATTTGTAAACCAACTCATACATGTAAAATTGTGGTTATATTAATGTATGATGAAATGTTTCAATCAGCGTATTCCATTTGGTTTTCACTAAAGAATACAATTAAGGACGACAAAAGAACACACCATATACTTAAGTGTAACTAAATGAATTGAATAATAGAACGAAAACGTTCTTACTTTACAACAGATTTAGAGATTCATATATTTTAGTATAAAGACAACCAATAAAGTTATGTAGGATTTTGATTATACATTGAGAAATGTGATAACATTAGATAAGACGTATCTTGAAAATAATAAATTGTCCTTATTCGCAACAACGGTCTGTCCCGAGCGTTAGGGCAGACTATGCATCCCATGATGATAGAACTCAGCGGGCCGTGAACAAAAATCTCCATTGTGTGTTAAAGGAAAGGGGTCCATCGACGTTTCCGACCAGATATCTTTATATTCCTCAGCTTTACGAAGGGGAGTCAAATTGCATAGAAAACTAGCCATAGAACTGCTGTTATCAGTTCGTTAGTGCTGTACAAAATTATTACAGGTTATGACAAAAGCAAATCACTGCGTTTAAAAAACAACTTGTTCTGCGTATCATTCAAAATTCTATTCAAGGTCGTGGATTTCCACTGCAGCAAATTGTTTTCCAACAGTCAGTCTCATCTCCTCACTAGCTTGAAGCTTGTATATTTGCTGTATAATTTAATATTTTGTAATAACTTAATAAGAACTTATAGCATATCATTATCTAAACAACTGTTGGAATTAAAAGGAAAGACAATATTTACTTAATTTCTTGAATACCATATCCCTCACAATTACCTTAGCAATAACTATGCAAAACAATATATAAAATGTGCATACGATTTAACGACAATAACATGCTGAAAACAGAAACCAACAAGGTAGTACAACTTTCTGTGGCCATACAAGTAGACGCCACTATCGAAAGTCATTGTGTTCTGCATCATGGCTGATCTGCACGGCCTTAGAAAATAAAACTTCTGTAATCGATTATGTACACAGCCCCATAAAGTAGTAATCCTGTGCATCACAGGTGATGAACATGGCGGTCAACATGTTAATGTGCTATTTTGACTAATATACTTTAATTACGATAATTGTTCTTAAAACTTTATTTTCAGCTTTTCTTTTGTATAGCTTTGCTGTCGTCGCCAGCTATTTTGGGAACCTTTTTCAAAAGTAACATACAAGTTATACATTGAAACATAGAACCTAGTAGGCCAATTATGTACAATAAACGAAAAATGTTGTATTGTTTTTGCTATGTCTGAATAAAATGTTTATTGTTTAGATCTGAAAATATATTTGTTTTCGTTCTATTTAGTGTTACTTCCTAAATGTACATTTTACGCTGACTAATAGAAGGTAGTAGAAAAAACATTTGAGGAATATATTGTTGTGTGGAAAAATCAAATCAATGCCAAAATTATGTGAAACAAACGTAAAGTTATGTTTTTGAGAATTACAGTATCTTCCTCACACTGTACTTTGCCGGAGATAAAGAAGTATGGAAGGCATTTGTAGAGCAACTTTATCCTGACATTTCTGAAAAAGCAGCCAGGAGTGTTATTCAAACTGGCTAGTGTCAATATAATCAGAATTATAGCTGATAATTCAATAATACACCATGTGATCTGGGTATTGCAAGAAGTTCAGTGATATTGTTCTTAAATACATGATCAGTTTAGTTGCAGTTCAAAATGAGCTTACTTTGAACAATATTTCGGGAACAAATTACTTACGAATCAAGGGAATAGGAAGAAACTACACCAGTTGATTATGCTCCTTCTGCAGCGTTTTATAAACAAAATGTATAACAAACGTATTGTCTTTGGTCTTGGAAATCATGTAAGCTACTCGCAGACCCACTGTTATATGGAAGCAGACCCACTGTTATATGGAAGCAGAGGAACATGCAACAGTAACGACAAGGAATGTCGTACAAAACTCGATGGTTCGTTACTCATCATGAGTATGAAACATCTTACATACTATAAGCATTTACATTTGTCTCCCTGTCAGCCCTGCTGGACTTACCTATACCAAAGTTTACATTGAAACCTACTTAGACTAGAAGAGGGCCGTAAATTGGGCCTAGAGGCAAATCTTTCATCCTATGGGAGAATGTTGATTTTTGATGACACCATTCATCTCACCTGACCTTGTCTATCTTTTTATGACTCGAGGGTATTTTGGCCTAAAGGGTAAGTTGTTTAATGTACTTCCTAGAAAATGACAAATGATTCATCGGATTTCGTGAATTTATTAAAAAAGACTAATAAACTTACAGTAAAACAACATACCTCAAAAAAATCTGAAACTGTCCAAGTTTTAACGCGTATTTTCTCATACACGTAACTGTCGCGACTAGTGACAGATGGATAAAGTTGTGAAAATGACTTCGGAAGCGACTGTGATGAGTTTATCATTTCTTGATATGCTACAGCTTTGGTTGTTAAAACAAGTGATACAAGATTTGAATGAGTTCATACTGAAATTAGATGGTGCGCTACCTTATTGCCATATTGAGGTGCGTTTGTACCTAAACGAAACATTACCACATCATTGGATTGGCGTTGTACTCCTTGGGACCATGTACTTTTCACATGGTCTCCTAGATTTCCCAATCTCACGGTTTGTGACTTCTTCCTCTGGGGGTATGTGAAGGGCTTAGTGTTTGTGCCACCGCTACCATCCAATGTGGCTGAACTCAGGGAACGCATCACACATGCATTCACAACCATCATTCCCGCTATGCTAGAATGCGTTTGCGCCGAATTGGACTGACGCTTAGATGTGTATCGTGCGACCAAAGGAAGCCATATAGAGTATTTCTGATGATGCTGCCTTATGTCGCTAGCCGTGAAAGTTACATGGATGAGAAATTAAGCGTTTAAACTTGAATAGTTTCTGATTTCCTTGAGGTATGTTGTTTCACTCTAAGTGTAATAGTCTCTTTTTAATAAACTCAAGAAACCCGATGACGCATTTGTAATTACTCTGTATATATGGACTTTAAAATGATTACACATTTTTATGGTGGTAGGTCTTATAAAACGAAGCTAAAAGAATTCGTAAATATTTGTGAAAAAACTTAACTCCTCGTGTTCGAGAACACTGACCTTGTTAAATGTAAATTTAAAATTGTTAAATAATCGTAACAGTAGAAATACTATCTATA
>JAGDQP010030098.1:0-22866 GCA_022664845.1 Lepisma saccharinum | reverse complement strand
ATGCACACGTTCTATCTGCTGCGAGTACAGGTCGGTAATGTTGGTTTTTATCCGGTGGTTGGAGCCCGTTGTGCACCACGTTGCTAACTTATCCACCAGGTAAGAGCATAATGTTGCGTGGGTGTTGAGGTGGTCTTGTGCTGTGAAGCACAGGATCATGCGGTGTCAACCAATGTCTGGCACGCTTGGGAGTTTCATAAAGAACCAACGTTTCGCCACAGGCGAGCATTCCATCGAACATGCTACGACTGTTGTGAGCGCACAAAGCGACTGTCTTTTTCATGGTAAATGTTGTCACTCCTACCCCGATCACTTTTCCAGCACCCGAGGCATTATTTTCCGTATCAGTGACCATAATTACAATACAACCGGGACGAACATTGTGGTTACCTTGTTGGAAGTGTTAATCTCTGCAATATACGTTTTTACATTATACAAACATAAACTTTGTAGTGCATATTATTAACTTTAATTTGAGCTACCAAGGGACACTCTATGTTACGCACGAAGGAAGTCACGCCAAAATTTTTGACCCAAGTAGCAAGATATTCCATCTAAAAGCAATGCTCCACGGATAAGTAAATACCAAAACAATACACTACAGAGGGTCGAAAACACTGTTGTACGAACCCTTGAAGACATAAACAAAGTTACTCTGACTATTTATACGAACTACCCTACGTTTTAATCAAATGATTAACATCCATTTCATAACAAATCAATACATTTCATACAAAACACGGAGTTGATTACTTTATGCGCACACGCACTTAATGCCCATGTGAAACGACATCGCATCAAGTGGGCTAAAGTGGGCCAGTATGGATCGACACCAACATCGTGGATCCCTTGTCGTTGTGTTACTTAGGATGTTATCCTCTTTTTAGGACACGAAAAATTAACTATGTATAGGAATTCCGCCAGAATATTCAATTTCTGAGGTTGTAAAATTAAAATTGGGAAAGTGTAAGTGGAATTTTGCATGGTTTATATTAATTTTTGACCGTAATAAAACTTAGTGGTAAAGTTTTAGCGTAGCATTTGGGAGGTCGAGGGATTAATCCCAACGGTCGATCATTATGAATGAGATTTTTCCTCTATTTTTCCTGCCACACCATACAAATGCGGCGATGGCACCTTCAACCGAAGACCTGACTGACACTTTTCCGAATCCTTTACCTCCCCTATTCCGACCTGAGCCGTAAATGCCTAAAAGTCATCAATACAATTCAAATTTAAAATCCCTTCTACAGGGAAGGGGTCTGGAAGAATCATTGATTGTGTACTTTTGGGCGTCCATTTTCGAATGTATTTTCAACGTCCGTTGTATGTTCCTATTTGAATCTCTTTCGGATGGGCCGTTTTGAATCTCTTCTGGATGTCCAAATATGGATCTCCTTGGAATACTCATTTTCGGCGTCCGTTGGATGTCCAAATATGGATCTCTTTGGAATATCCAGTTTTAGACGAGCTTTAGGCGTCCATTGAATGTCCGAATTGGGCCTCTTTGGCATATCCAGTTTAGTATGCCCAATGCATTTACTTTGGATATCTATTGTTTGATTTTGACGAAAATTAGACGTTCCGGTACCGGTTTTGGACTACCCATGGACGTCTTGTGCTGTGTGGTTACCCACACTAACCACACATATCAGAGATGAGTGCTCTACAACTGAGCCACTGCGGTTCAAAATCTCGGTTTAGAAATGCATTACACGCAAACGGCAGTGGGTATCTAAAGGGGGCAGGAACTGTGCCAAAACAGGATCTCCACCCATGAAAAGTGATGTTGGGTGTGTTGTAGGATATATGTGTGGGATAATCCCTTTTAAACTCTACAACGTAACTAGACTATCAATGCAGATGTCCACTGCCAGCAGTTTGAACGCGTACGGACTGCATTGTTGGTTAAACGTCCTGCTCTGGTTAATCTCAAGGGTGTGCTCATCCACGGTGATAACGCGCGCCCACATACGCCAAGAAGGACTTGTGTTAACAAGCTAATATACTGAAAAGGTCATGATTTTTTCGCTACGTCATGGTTATTTATCAAAATCTGTGTGCACCTAAATTTTGGAGACCGGCGCGCAATTGGTTTGGGAAGGATTGATAATCAAATATAGTCAGATTCTTGCCTGTGGAGAGTGATATAAAAGTTTCAAAATGCCATTATATGTTTTAATTGTTGAAAGAGATTGATTGCAAACACATAGTAATGGGTACTGGGTTGAAGGCGCTATCTTGTGGAGAGTATATTCTCCATGGCCACCATCTTTAAATCCTCTCTATTGAATCTCGATTGATATTCTTTAATTGGAAGTGGAGCGTGTAAAATGTCATTCTGGGCTAGAATGTTACGGGAAATACGTTTGTGGTGTTAGTTTTGCCGCAAATGTAATATTGTGAGAGAAAAGGGTATGTGATGCTAGCATGGGGTACTGACACATTAACATGGAAACACTCATTACTTCTCGAAATAACGACTGAAATGAAACCTAAATGTACACAAATATTTTCTTAGTATAGTGCCATATGATTTTACGTATTTAAGTTTCATATCCGTCGTTATTTCAAGGCTAAATAAGTGTCGTTATGTACACTGTGTAAAACCAGGTTCAATGATGGATGCTGGATTCGTTGCTGGGGATTTTAAAAACGACTAGTTTTCTGTGCCAACAAATTGAGCACATGTTGTAGGACGCCAAATTGTAACTTCTGGAAATTCTGTCTCCTAATCAAATATGCGTAGGTGTAGAGTGTCTTCATATTTGAATTTCTGGGAACAGGCTAGCCTAAAATGATATGTCACATGACCATCTTCCTATTTAAAATTCACGAGCGGAATCCAAGATGGCAGCTATCAAGATAGCGGCCATCATACCAATACCACCACCAGATCTAGTCCTTCACCTGTTGTCATTACCCACAAGTTGGATCATATTTCGGCAACGGTTTTATCACAACAAGTGTGTTCATACCTTTTCCTTGCAATGTACAATTAGGTACAAATCGATACTTCAAAAAATTCATATTCAAAATTTTCAAAAACGTTGGGTCTATTGTTTTCATTTTTGTGGTGCATTACAGATTAAAAGCTAGTGAAAAAAAATATATCATGTAAATATCAGTTCCCCCGTTAGAAAAAAGTGGGGATGAATTCACAACGTCGATAACAAAATTGGTAATTTCGCACAATATTACAATTAATACTTATCAATCATAACGAAGAAGAATCCCCAAAGGGTGTACTTTATAGTAATATATAAATTATGAAGTATCAAGGTGTGGCAGACACTGTGCGAGTGAGTGTAAACATATCCTTATAGCGCTGTGTTCTCAAAAAGTGTTTTTGATATTTGTCTCAGCGATGATGGATAGAGTGAATGAACACCCTTGTCATATCTTGTTCTGGTGTGTTCTTGCATTTAAAGTGCAAAGTCATAGAGGTTAATTAGTACAGTTGCTACAAATGACTGAGTGCACACTCTGTACAGTGTTTCTATTGCACACTCTGTACAGTAGTGGTAAGAAAGAAACCACAGAAGGTGCGAAATTCATGAAATATATTACGGTTCAAGTAGAAAGAGTGCTAGTAGAAAATATAGCACACAATCGCACTACCCTAACAGAATACACCAGTGAGTGTTGTTTAAGTATTCAGTTGAGGAATGTACCATACTAAGATAAGGCTGCGGCCTGTTGGAGTCGTCGGTGCCGTTTCAGGAAGCAAAATCAGGGACTGATGCCCCGTTGAACTAAGTTAGTAGGCATACTTCTTGGAACAACCTAGAGGCTGGAATCGCCCTACTGAAGTTGGAGCAAGCAGTTATAGGACCAGCAATGCTAAGGTTAGTACAGAATTATTAAATGACAAACTATGGAACTATACGCACCGACAAAATCCATGGTAAGAACTGATATAGAAGCACTCGCTATAGAGGACAGGGCCATTCCAAGCACTCTACACTGTAAAAATAGGAGACACAACGTTCATCCAAAAACTTTAGCCAGCTGAGCTGCCTCCACTTTTTGGATTAACCTACATTCAGCCAGTTTTCGGTTAAAGGTTTTACTTTCCGTACAATTCAAAATGCGTGTATACATTACATATTTGAGTGTTCCAACGTAGTTCATTCAATCCGAGCGTTTTTTAAAGTAGAAAAGAATAAAAGGAAATATTCCTTTAAAATAAAAAATAAAAAAAGTAGTTGAAGTGGTTGGGTTTCGATCCAGGGTCCACAAGCACACTGGTCAGACGCTCTAACCACTTCGCTACGAAGACAGTTGGTGCCTCTGGCTTTCCGAGCGAGCTATACAGTGGGATAAAACATTCACTTTGGTACCTCTCAATTCCGTAACTCTTCCAGGTTTTCCATCGCTTTTTTAGATAAAATTTTGCTGAAGTACAATGTCTGACTTTATGTTTAACGACGTCTATTTTAACATTTGACAAACACAGAAACATTGAAATATGTCCTACATCAGAGGTGTCTTATAATTTTCTACATGGCTAACGCTAGTTGAATTGCCTAACTACTCGAGTTTTTACGTGAAAAATAACTAACTTTTCTTAATGACGTTTACTCTTTTATATCAACATATCTGTCTTTCCCAAAAATTCATGGGTTTAGCTGACGTGTAGGAAGCCTATCTTGTAATGCGTACAGTTATACGACAAAAGTCCAAATATATGGTATACAAGGAAAGAAAACTCAGGTGAAACGTCTTTCACGGATGCAATTCACATTCAAATTCAGGAAAACCACTAATATTTCGACTACATTACTTCATTATAGAATTGTACACAATTTTCGAAAATTTAGTGTGGAGCACTTCCTGCAGGACGCGATATTTTTTTAATTTTTTGAAGGCCTTTATAAAGCCAACTTTGGCTCAGGCCCAATGGATGATGCGAGAATTGGTGGAATGAGGGAAATGGAAAGAAAATGATAACCCCGAAAAAAACATGCCCACGGTGTCTGTTCCCCACAAAACTCACATTGCGTAAGCCGGGATCGAACCAAGGACCTGACGCACCAGAGGTAAGAACTCTACCACTGAGCCACCGCGGTCCGACCAGGGTCTGAATTACTGCTCAACCTTCCCAGTGGCACTTGACCGTCCGGAAGGTCCAACCACCAGAACACAATAGTTGGAATGTCCGGTCTTTGTGGTCCAGGCGGTAACGTTGCGCGTTGTAATTTCGTGCTACGATATATGTGTACAAACTCACGATTTTATTCCCCCATTCATTATCCCCATCAAGAAACCTTACCATCAACATCTTAACATGAAAACCACATAGTGTAGCCAGAAGTCGAAGAAATTGATAATGATGAGTGGTAGTTTTCTTTTTGGAGAACAGGAGGGAAAAAAAGCAAATAACATTGTTAAATAAATATCCTATTTTTATATACGTTAGGCCTACATTTATAAATATCCCCAATTTCATTAGTATATACTTATTCAAAACTGGTGATACCGAACCGCCGTAGCTCAGTGCGTCGCATTAGGGTGGTCGTGGGTTCGATCCATCGAGCTCTACGTAAACGATACTCGAGTGACTACATAGTGTTGAAAGATAAACGCCAGAACAAATATTTAAACTCGTTTGTCCACTTCCAGTCTAATCCAATGTGGACTACATTTTCAGTTCTAACTCAGTTTTATACGCTTCTTATTCGCAGTGTGAACCGATTTTTGATTTAACTCTTAATTCCTGAGTTATTCATGTAAGAGTATATTGTACTCTGCATAGAATAGAAAATACTGTAAAATAATATTTACTTTTTTGCCAGAATTAAGACAAATAAAAAGCGGGACATACAGCGTTATTAAGCGTAAAAAAATGAGTTAGGACCGAATATTTGGTTCATATTGGTTTAGACTGGAAGTGGACAAACGAGATTAAGTATGCTTTCCGCTCCCTGGCTTCATATATTCATGAAATTTTCAATGGCTGTAGTAATTCAAGTATCGTTTTTTGATAGAGATCATTGGTTCGATCCCACCGCCCCCCCCATCCTGACTGAACTTTTTCAGGATTTTTCCTCAGTTACACCAAGCAAATGCCGGCATAGCACCTTCAACATACGCCCTGGCTGACACCTTCCTGAAACTATTCCCCTCCTCTATCCCGACCAGAGCCTTTGCCTGAATTCAAAACTGATCATTTTATCTCGTTAAGTGATGACATATGTAGTATTAACAGCTGAAAACGTGAAAAGCAAGTGAATCATTAATACTGGATGGTTGGTGGTGGATAGCGAACAAGTTAAAAATAAAGGCGTAGTGATTTAACAAATACTTAAGAGTAAAACATTTACAACATGCAGTTACTCAACGAGGGATTCTGCCAGGATTTTCGGTGTGTGGAGTGTAAAGTCACAATTGGAAAAGTGTAAGTGGAGTTTTTCACGGTTTCTATCAATTTTTAAGTTGGGATGCTCCCGAGGATTTGGGTGGATGACACCTCCACAGAGGGGGACTGTCGGAATCACTAGTCAAAAAACGGGAAGTCCTAACGAAAAAGAGCATCACAATTGGTAAGTTGACATTTTTTTTAGATTTATGAAGAGGGTCAGTCACCTATACCCTTCACTTGATGAATGTACACTCCACATAGCACTGTTTCTTGGTTCAAGTTTGAAATTCCCTTGATTCTGTTTTGTTAGGCTTGACGTGATACGACAAGTATATTTCAAGCTTGATAAAACCTTGATTCTCCTAGATAAAACTACGCCAAATAGACACGGTGGATAGCAACGTGCTGCATACTATATTTTTAAAACATATGCCTACCGAGGATGTATCAAAGAGATTCTATTCTTAATACCTTAGGCATTACTCGAACAGACGGTTGTACCAAATACAACTTAATTTTTTCACGTTTTCGCCAATTTCGATGATAGTTAAGTAGGTTAGGTTAGGGGAAGTTATGTACCAATAGAATATTTACAGGTAGAATACAATGTTCAGTATTGATAGTGGAAGCAATACAACCGAAATGTTAGTTTTTGGTGAAAATGAATAATGTGTTGTACCAAATCCCAAATTTACAAGTGGAATAGAATGTTAACAGAACTTATGCGCCCAGCGCTAACCTGGGGCTGCCCCCCCCCCCCGTCACTACTGATGCCGGCCAGCTCCTTTCGGATGCACTGCTCAGTCGGTGTGCATCCAGCCCTGGTTTCCTAGCTTTCAGTAGCCTAACCTAACCTAATATCTAAACTGGCGAAAACGGTGAAAAAATTAAGTTTTATTTGGTACAGTTTTTGGTCGAGTAGTGACATATATTATTTAGTTCCATTTTTACTTTTAAACTCACTAAATACCAATTTGGTTCTAATTCCGTATCGAGGGGCCAGTCAAATGTAATCCCTTCGTAACCTAACCTAACCAATACGATTCGCAGAAAAAGTAATGAACAAAATGTTTAACAATCTTATAAATTTTTATTGCCCCTCCACCCCCACCCCCCGATACGGATTTTCATTTATAAATTTGTGTCAGTTGGTCAGCCATCGACCCTTGCTGTAACAAGGAAAATCAAGATACACTGAATTATCAATTTGGTTTTAATTCCGTATCGAAGGGCCAGTCTAATGTAATCTCTTCGTAACCTAACCTAACCAATACAATTTGGAGAAAAAGTAATGAACAATAATGTTTCTCAATCTTATAAATTTATATTGCCCCTCCACCCCACCCCCCGATACGGAATTATATTTATAAATTTGTGTCAGTTGGTCAGCCATCGACCCTTGCTGTAACAAGGAAAAATCAAGATACATTGAAGCTATTATAAAGTCTTCTGCCAATGTTTTGGTTTTTGTTAATGGCGAAATGAAATTATAATAATTTCAATTTTGTTCATTACACCAATAGAAGTTCAAATAATTATTATTTATTTCCCTGAATTATTTCCCATTACTGAATTTGTATTATTTTGTTCTTCTTGATTCGAGCTTGTCACGCAAAGTAAACAAATTCGCAGTAAACACATAACCACGCTAACCTAACATAGTGCCATACTACTCACACACGATCCCGAATAACAATTAAATTAAAATGAACAACATTTATATATATGAAAACTTACCTATTCTGCTATCTTTGTTTCTTCTCTACATTAAGTTTATACCATTTCTTGTATATAGTTAAGATGGCGGCTTGGCGCCTCTGGTTGAAATGGCAAGTCACGTGACGCTAACGTGGCGCCTCTGTGGCAATGTTCCGAAGCTGACATTCAGGCTTGAATCACCCTTGAATCATGAAAGGCACGAAGCGCCTTGTTTAGACAAGGGATAATCAAGCTTGACATAAGGTTATTAGATCAAGCATTTTTTATCAAGCAAAAGTTAAGGGTCAATCAAGCTTGAAATGTACTTGTCGTATCACGTCAAGCATAACAAGGCAAAATCAAGGGACTGTCAACCTTGAATCAAGAAACAGTGCTATGTGGGTCTTGAAGTCTGCCATATTGAATCTTGATTGGTATTCTTAAATGGGAAGTGGGTCATGTAATATGTCATTCTGGGCTAGAATGTTACTGAAAATGCGTTTCTGGTTAGTTTTACCGTAAATGTATTATTATGAGAGGTAATGAATGGTGTCTGACATAAGTATGGGCTAATGATGCAATAGCCTGAAAACACCCATTTTGTTTTGAAATAATGAAGGAAATGTAAACTAAATGCGTATCGAAATGGCAATATAATCAGAAACATGAATTTGGGTTTGAATTCCTTCATTATTTCAAAATATTTTTTTTTCAGGCTATTGCATAATTAGCCCATACTTATGTCAGATACAATTATCTGTCACAATATTCGTTTACGGCAAAACTAACCAGAAACGTATTTACCGTAAACTTCTGGCCCAGAATGACATATTACATGAACCCCATCCTATTTAAGAGCACCTATCGAGATTCAATATGCCGGACTTCAAGATGGCGGCCGTGAAGAACATATCTTATAACAGGTAGCACTTTCCACCCAGTACCCATGACTATGTATTTGTTTTCCATTTTCTTCTGCATTTTAGAAATATAAGGGTATTTCCACACTTTTTCTTCACTCTCCAGAAACAAGAATCTGACTATTATATCATCGATATATCCCAAAGTAATCGCTCTCGAGTTGCCAAAATTTGCAAGCACAAATATAGATATTCTAACCATGATGAAAAAAATAGAAGTATTTTCTGCCTCATCAGTATGTTCCTTGTGAGTCCACATGCAGTATACTACTACTACTACGACTACCACCACCACGACTACTACTACTACTACTACTAAACTCTCATTGCATGATGTTATTTACTACATCTAGTTGTATTTCTCAAGGGCATCTGCTATTGCACTTTTTTCCTTGGTTGTAATGATACGGAAAAATAATGCCAGATAATTCATTTTGTGTTTAGAGACAAGATTTTAAATGAACAAAAACAATCCCAAATAGCACTCTTTCTTGATTCAAGGTTGAAATTCCCTTGATTTTGCCTTGTTAGGCTTTACGTGATACAACCTTGACTTTGCTAGATAAAATATGGTTGAACTTAACAACCCAATTTCAAGCTTGATTATCCCTTCGTGCCTTTGAAAAATCAAGCATGATTCAAGCCTAATTCTATTTTTGTTTTGCTTCACATGATCAAGCTTGTTTTCAGCTTATTGCCTTGACGTTTCAAGCCCAAAACAAGCTTGATTCAAGATGATTTTGCTATGTGGGAAGCCAAATGAAAAAAAAATCAGTCGTATATATATTTCCCAATAATTTGAGCAACTGAAAAAAAAGTAGATGAAAGTTAGACGAAGATGTCTAAAGGGTCGTTTGCATATGTAAGTAACGACAGAACAAATTAGATGAAAGTAATTCTAATCAACTTGTCAGTTGCAGAACAATTACTCGTACATCAGAATAATAAACAAACAAATTGTCAGGGATGGGAAAGCAGGGAATTAAGAACTTCCACCTTTATTATTGTTCGTCAACAACATCAGTAATGAAAGGCAACCTGTAATTATCGTATGTTGTCATACATTGTTTAGAAATGTGTGATGAGAATATCTGATTCAGTGGCACCTCATTTCGTACGGATTAATGGACAAGTTCCCAACTATGATAAAATGAATTACCATTTCTTTGATACGTATGGAATCGTAAATACACAAATAAGCCGTAATTAACGACACAATAAATATGGATTCATCTATCTGTCACTTTGCGTTATGTTTACACATGACACCTTTCGTCTTGAGCTCCACGTATTTAAAATACGTACGTAACACAGTGAAGATGTGTATTTTATATCACAGTTGAGAAAGTAAGGAATGTATTTGTCTGAGAACAATAACTTTACGTTGCAATAAGAGAGAAACATATTTGCATAAGTAAGATGAGTGTTGGATTTGCCGGGTGGGGGGGGGGGGGATTTCGGGGGTTTTCCCTGGTGTGTGAGGATTTGGTCCCTGATCGTTCATTGCGAATATCACACCAACCAAGGTTAAATCTCGGTATTTTTACCCAAACAGGTAGTATTTTGAAACTTACCAGCAACCACTAGTTCTAGAATTCCTCCTTCGTAAATTATAACAAATCAAACACTACTTACTGGTAAAACCACATGTACACCAAACAAAGTGTTTTCTTTCAATATGGGATAACGTTTAGCGTTTTATCTGAGGATATGTCATTTTGAAACCATTTCTTAAAAAGGAAAGAAAATCCGACTACACATGAATACAAATTAAGGATGTGAAGCTAGTACCTAAAGAAATATACTCACATAAAAATTAATGAAACTAACAGTTACCGATATAAGAAAACAATTGATCGATCAAGTCTTGATCTTATGGAACTATGTAAAGAGTTTCCTGAAACAATTGGGGAATTCATTCGAACACATGGAGTGAAATTCTATTTCTTAATATTGGGTCATCCAACACTATAGTTGCATCACCATTTTAGAAAGATCTTAAGTTTTGGTGTACATGACTTCCTGCATATCTGAGGTTATCAAAACTTTTCAAACACATGTTGATTCATAATCTAGTGGTTAGAGCGTTGGACACTTGTCCGCGTGGTCCCACGTTCAATTCCCTGCTAGAGTGCCACTTTTCACCGTCCACCCATCGTCGTGAGGCAAACTGAGGAATCACGTGAATAAATACGTGACGACTACACTTGGTCTACAAAGCCCTGATACGCCTGTTCATGGTCAGATGGGATGGAGTCCTGACCACACAGCCGCCACTCAGGTGGACGCAGTTCAACCAACCACGGACAGATGGCGTTGGGGCAGGATCAGGACCTTTCGGTCTGTCACGCCAAGTATCTTCTTTTGTATTAGGTATGTACGGAAACTCTCATAAACAAAAAAGGGTAGAGGAATGAATTAAATACCGTTGTGTAGCTGCCGACCTGGTAGCCGTGTGGGTTAGGGCGCTAAGACAACGACTCGAAGGTCTCGGGTTCGAATCCCGGTTGGGGCATAGATATTTGTGATTGTGGATTTTAACTAGAACATGACGGATAATCGTGACGGTCCGAAGTCAAAAGTTACTAGAATGGTCCCTACAAAGTTAACCAAAAAGTTAAAGTTTTTTCCCGTTGTTTAAGCTCCTGAAGTGTACTTTGAAGATTTAGAATAATTTCTCAAGACGAATTCCTTTTTCTAAAAATCAGGGTGAGAAGTAAGTAACGAATTGTATAAAATTGGATTTTGAAACCAATTTTGCTATTGTGAAGGAGTTGAATATAAGGTTACAATTTTCAGTAATGGTTAAACCTAACAATAGTGTGACTGCATGCCGAAATAAAACAATGGCGTTGAATTACAGCCCCTCTTCTTCTACAGGGGCTCAAACATGGGTTCTTGCCGAAAAATGCCGTTTCATGCTTAAAATCTCAAATGGTTCCTCATGAAACACGTCATCCGCCATTTGAATTTGAGTTTAATTTTAAGGTCCTTTGTCTCAGGACGGTCACCCACCATGTTGAAAATATTGCCGTCCCGAGGAACTAAGTACAGAACATTTTTTGAAAGTGATTTTGATATCCTCAAGTATGTAGAAACCCCGTACAAACCTTTTTTTGGAAAGTGGTGATGCAACAATGTTTTTCTAAAATTTGATTATTTCTCATAGAATGACCCTACTAAATAAGACGTTTTTTTGTTTATGTAAGTGTTAAGGAATACTGTTTTGCAGCAATTACTCCTGTGAACTAAGCTATTTTTAAAAACATACTGTATAGAAGGGAAAGGACGAAATAAGTGACTAATTTCCTAGTTGGTTAGGTGACGAAAGCGGTCTGATAAAGTGAATATTGGCATAATGAGCTACGTACGCAGAAACTCAGAGTTAGAGTTCCGATGAAGATTGTGTTCAGTAGTTTCCGTGCAGCAGCTCCCTAGATTTTCGTGAATAGTTCTTGGAGAACTAACTTCCTTTCAAAGATACGTGGACGCTTCCCAATACTTCCTCGCAAGCAGGGTATTCTCCAGAAGCAACAATTAACAAACAGTACTTATGACTCTGGTTAAAATGACACGAAACCTATTTCTTCAGTTTCCTTTTCTTTTATGTCATATTATCGAGTATAATTATCTGTTGTATTTTTTATGATCTGGGTAGTTGTATAATACAACACTATGTTGCACAACCGTAAACGAGGCTGTATGATACGCTTGTGGTTTTTCTGTTGTTTGTTTTAAATACTAAAGTTTGTGTAATATAGAGTGTAATTAACTCTATAACTGTATTAACTTTCACTACTTTGTCTGTATAGCACGTATGTTTTTTCTTCGGTGTTTTTTATGCTTTTGTATTGTGTTGTATTCTATATTTTTTACGTTTTCTTGTATGGTGAATTTTCTGTTTTTCTTTTGTTTTTTTCGTATTTTTTTCAAGTTTCTGTCGTATCGAGTGTAATGAAATACGTAAGTCCATTATGAAGTTTAACTACTCTGTCTGTATACTACGTATTTTTTTTTCTTGGTGTATTCTATAATTTTGTATTGTACTTTATTTATTTTGTAATTATATTGTATTCTTTTTTTAATTTTTTTTAGGGGTTAAGTGGAAGAGCAGCGTATGCTGAACTTCGCCCTACAATAAAGGTTTATTCAATTCATTTCAATATTAACTTATAGTTACAGACAGTAGGAATTCTTGACAAAGGGTGTTTAAATTTCTTCAGTCTGAAGTTAAAAAATTTTCAGAGAAAATGGACTCACCTTGACCCTTGTGTTACAAAACTAGCTTGACATTTCTAGGGTTAAGTAAGTTTCAAATCCAATTTCTAGATACGTCCTTTACCAAACCAGAAGATATTTTAATAACCCAGAAATACTGAGCAGTTTTCTCAAAGATTCTTTAAAATATGGATGCTCCCCAGGATGAGAAATTACCAGGTTCAATACATTATTGCGTATAAATTCGATAAGTTAAGCTAATTCAATCCAATCTAAGCTTCACTCTTTTGAACCATTCGGGGGAGTTTCCAAAGAGTAACCAAAAATATATTAAAGAAATTAAGTAAAGAAATATATCTACGAAAGATTTTATATTTTAGGAAATTTGTTTTGCTAATGAATCCAATAACTAGATATTTGTGTTTCACATAAAACTTCAGAAACATGAACAATATTTTTCATTTAGTATCCACATCTCGTGCACAAACGGTTCAACAGAAATCTTGTCAATATACCATTCAATTCTTCAAAGCAAATATGTGGAGAAAATAGGTACAAAAATTAAAGTGTAGCTATAAACAAGTAATATCCAGCTAATAGAGAACTGTCTTATTGAAGGACCCAACGGACTATCCAACCGTGTTGATGGAAGGTCTTTATAAACTTGTTCCAGAAGTATCGAATGATCGGATTCTCATGATTTTGTAACGACATTATCTTTTCCCAACCATCACATTCTTCAATCATGTATATCATTCTTTCTTCTTGATCAAGTTCTCTTGCAAAAAGTAAAATTTTCCAAAGACCTTGGAAAATGTCAAATAATGTGGTTTCATCCTTGAGCGTAAGCAAATCGCATTATGGTCTCAATATAATTTGCTGATATAAAATGAAAATTTGTTGTATTGTTCCACATTTGATGGTATTTCTCACAAAATAAGCGGCTTGTAGTTTGATTATTTCTAAATTGTTGATTACTTCTTGCTGGATATCTGTATGAAGAAGGACTTGAATATGATATTTTGGGCTTGCTATGTTTCCAATAATCCCCATTACGTTAAGTTTAACACTGCTTTCTGGGTGCTTAAGTAACATTTCAAAGCCCGGAATGAAACCTGATTGAAGTATTATATTTCTCTGTTCAATGCTGCCTAATGAAATTTCAATCAACAGTAGCAGTGCTGGCTTGAGCAGACTCCCATCATTAGTGCCAATCAGTTGTTTGAATCTAGGGCGTATATCAGCATTGATTACTCTTTGTATTCCATCCTCCTGCTTCACTAATACAAAAAGGAAGGCAATCACCACACAAATGGATGACTGTAATCCAGTGTTTGGTGAGGAAAGCTTTTGGATTATTTGCAGAATGAAATCTTCAACACTGTTTCCTTGTAGTTGCCAATCATCTGAAAGGAGTCTATTGCTTCCATACAAAATTATCTTCAAGCACTATAAAAAAGGATCTTCCTCCATAAAAATCGACATCATTTCTTCTTCAGGATCTGTTGGACATCAAGCAGTAGCAAGTTTTTTTAACACAAGATTCGATCTGGTCATCAGTTGGAGAATTGGGACTCTCGCCACCAAAAAGCGCTTTGATTCAATTGAAAACAATTCTTATATATGTTAAAGCTCAACCCAAGTGGGTTTTCCCGCCTTTTTCATTTTACGTCAATTATTCAAATTTCAGTAGAGGAAAACAGAAATTAACTTTCACGGACCAAAGTTCGTTTAGTCCTTCAAGGATGAGTACAATTAGTATTTTTGAAATGCTAGTAGTAACTGGAGGATTGTGTGCAGACACTTTTGGGACATTATACTGTCCCAAAAGTGTCTGCACACAATCCTGAGTTTACTATTAATATTTTATTAAAACTAATTATATTCATTATTAAAGGACGAAACGAACGTTGGTCCGTGAAAGTTAATTTCTGTTTTCCTCTACTGAAATTTGAATAATTGACGTAAAACGAGAAAGGCTGGAAAACCCCAATTGGATTAAGTCTTAAGTCGAGATCTGGTTTAAGCAAAGTTTGAATGTTTGCAAACATGGACCACTCATGAGTTAACTTATTGTCAAGCTGATTAAAAATCCGCAACACATTTTCCTTGTGTATAAGAAGGTTATCCACAATTTTACTAAAGGAAATTTGATCGTGCGGAAGTAGGAAAACCTGTGTATCTATTTGTCTAGGATCAGCATCTTCGGTGTTCCAGAAATGAAGCCAGGACATCGTTGGAATTAGGTCAAAAGTTGTAATTTGATTTTCTGTTTCAATGTTTCTGCGGTCTGTAGTAAATTTGCTCGTAATCGTAACAAGACTTATTACCATGGGAACATTATTAATTTTTACAAATCGCCAATTGTTGAGTCAAGCAGAGATAGAAACAAATTTAAAATTTCGTTTGTGTGTTGTGTGTCGTTTGGGTGTATAATGGTTTGTTCCGAGACAGTGTATTGCGGAGGTTAAATATAACATTTAACAATCACGAACACGGATTTCCGGGAGCGAAAAGTGCTCGATTTTCGATATTTCCCCGGAGCATTTGAAACAGTGAAGGTTAGGTTATGTTAGAATGGATTAGGTTAGCTTAAATTATATTTGTTTGTTTAAGTTGTCTTTAACTGGACGTCTCTACTCCTTAGAAATCAGATCCAAAATAATGTACTAAAGATGGTGACTTCTTGTCCGGAGAAGTATCCAATGAGCATCCATTAAAAACTAGTGTCGAGAAAAAGAAAGATCACTGAATTGAAAAATAAAATGGTCATGGATTTCGGAATAATATTGGAGAATGCAATTAGATCTTGTTATAATTCCAGAGAGAAGTAAGAATTTAGTAATTCCATAAAGTGAATGTGTACTTGTAAATACTCAATTCCAATTCATTTTTTTCTTTTTCATTATAATGATCCCAAAATAATCACAATATGGAATATAAATTTAAGGCTTGATGGAAGTAACTTCTCGCCTTCCATTTCGTTCCACGCCGATTATTTAAATTTTAGTGAAAATAAATTGAAAATATCCAGAGAAACAAGTTCGATTTGACATCAAAAGTTCGCCATATGAGAATAAAACCTCAAGGATTGAAATACAATTCATTTCATATTACAACAGGTAACTTATAATTGATTTGTGATATATATATGTGTATTGAAAAACTTACTATAAGAAGTACTGACCTTTTATAAAAAAAAAAAACAACAGAACAGTAGTTCGTGCACATGCACCATTCTGATGTGAACTTATTTCTATATATTTCCCTACAAATTTAATAATTCTGAATAACTGGAATTGCAATAATGTTTAAAATATTTCGCTGAAGGTTTGTCATGATTTAAGAATCTTTAAAATATTTAAAAGCATTTGTTTAAAAATTATAGTGGATTTCTTGCTAAATTGCGGGGAATAGTTTCTTTCGTAGGTGGGGTATATCGAA
Source organism: Lepisma saccharinum (assembly GCA_022664845.1). Taxonomy (NCBI): domain Eukaryota; kingdom Metazoa; phylum Arthropoda; class Insecta; order Zygentoma; family Lepismatidae; genus Lepisma; species Lepisma saccharinum. The sequence continues at coordinate 6,222 of JAGDQP010030098.1, read as the reverse complement.
AAACTCTTCACATGCAATATGCATATCAGTCTGTTCATCAAGAGCAATGGAGAAGTACATGCTAGGAATAACCAGGAGGGACAGGAAGACAAATTAATGGATTCGCGCACAAACAAAGGTAGAGGATGTAATCAAGACTGCGAAGAAGATGAAGTGGAGATGGGTCACATAGCTAGACGAACAGATGGAATATGGAGAACAAATGTACTACAGTGGATTCCTAGAGAAAAGAAACAACCGAGACGACATCCAAATGTAAGATGGGTAGATTAAATCAAGCGCTTTTCAGGAGCTACATGGATGAGGATATCAGCAGACCGAGATATGTGGAAAGAAAACGGGGAGGCCTTCATCCAGCAGTGGATAGAAAACGGCTGAATATGATGATGATATATATACTAGAGTCTTTCGGATATGTACGCACTATGAACCGGAAGTGGCAAGTCATAAATAGTCAATATGAGTAACAATCGAATAATTTTATCAAGCTGAGTCGATTGATATTCGCGTACATGTACTATAAAGCTATCAATATATATATATATATATATATATCAGTGCCGGAAAATAAATTGCAGAGAATGTACCGGAAATAGAGAAAATGGATATCAATCGTTTTCATTTATCGATTGATATCCATATGCTCTATTTCCGGTACTTTCTCTGCAATTTAGTTTCCGGCATTCCTATATATATATATATATATATATATATATAGTACATGTACGCGAATATTAATAAACTCAGCTTGATAAAATTAATCGATTGTTACTCATATTGACTTTTTACGACTTGCCACTTCCGGTTCATAGTGCGTACATATCCGAAAGACTCTAGTGATATGTGTTTTAAAAAAAAGAGCTTGAACAAATTGTGAACACAAACACATAGTTTGCGCGGTTGGCGCCAAATTTAAAAAGGACAAATGAAATAATCTAAGAATGTTTTAGTTTCTTGTTTTTAGACCAAAATGCCATGATGAAATGTTAGCTATAGCAATGAGCTTTTGGATAATAAGAATATATTTAGTCTGGAAGAATATAAAAGTGTTTCCAAGAGATCTTGGAATAATGTACTTAGAGAAAAATAAGGTAAACTGGTGGAATGAAATATAACTTGTGTAAGGGAAATAAGCATATCTTTTTGTACTTGGCTAATGTAGATTTGACTAGCCTCAAAAAAGGTAAAATGACAAATATAAATAACGCATAGCAACCAATATTGCATATGTCTGAAATTGATTTACTTTGTAGGATATCTTTTAGCAAATGAGATACAAAGCAAAATATATTAAATATGATTTGAGTAAAATGTGAAAACGTATAGAATAATTGGTGATAAAAGTATTATACGTGATTCATAGGCTCGCCACCTCTATAAAGAGGTGTGAAAAAATGGGGAAACGACGTATACGGATGCAATGTGAAGTTAAAAAGAGAAAACTGCAACAGGAAACGATGTACAGTACGTGTAAGGGAATGTATAGTGTAAGTGTGTGTTATATATATGTAAGTGTGTATGTCAAAATGTCTGATGTGCACTTAAAAAGTCTGTCACAATTTAACTCTTCTCGACAAGTAGTCACCACACCACACAGCACTAGATGTTCTCAGTTTGACGTCTAATCGTCGAATCCCCAAGAGTGAAACTTGTTGACACACAATATCATTTCTTTAATTTCCCCTAGAATGTATTGTGTGATTCAAGTATTCGTGACTCCATGTGATGTGGGCAAATGCTTGTAAATGAATATTAATAGAGATTAAAAATATCTGCTATCTTACTCCTTCAGAATAACTTCCTCCCTTTCATAGATTATTTCAGAATTTTTGCGAAAATGCCACGAAATTATTTCGCCGATTCAGAACGTATTTAGCATTAAAAATGCAGACAAAAAGAGCGCATATAAAGATATGTCGAAGGGAGCTTAAAACATAGTACGGGATAACTAAATTATGTAAAGGACTTATCCTGTGTCTCGACATACAAGACAAAATGCTTTTTAATCAGTATTTGCATTTTGCAAATTTAAGTCTAGTCACACGTCACGAAATATCGTTTTACTTCCTATTTACACATTTAAATATGTATTTTTTATGTAGAGCCAGGAAGCTATTAGGTCCCTTCCTATCTACGGCCTGGCGAAATATTCAAGAACGCATGTATTTAAATATAAATCACCCACAGGGAAGTAGTTATGAGGTGGGCCCGGAATATCCGAACGCCCTCACGATTTTTTTTAGGTAAAATTACTGTCATTTTAGGAAAAGTATATTGATTTTACACAAATCTCACACGCCATAAATACATCGGATCCTTCTCCCCCAAATTTGCTGGACTCCCCAGAAATCAACATTTAAATACGCGGCTGCTCACCCAATTCAAAAAGAAAAGTGCAGAACTAAAATGTATTTCACAACGACGGTTCACGAGTAGCAAACTTGTACAAATAAAAATAATTATTAAAAATCATGTGTCTTTTTTAAAATCAAACTGTAGATAATTTTAAATTTAATTCCAAGCTCTTTGATTTGGTTTTTGCCTATGAACAAGTGGACAGGTGCATGCTGCATAAAGGAAGTATTAATTAAAGGCATATTCGACCTAACTTCTTGTACCTAACAAATGCGTTTACCGAAGCCATAGTAGCCTACATAGTAGCCTACATAGCTACGCACTCTTCTACTTTAGTAGCAACGTTAGCTGTTTTTCTGTACATGTACATGGATTCAATTCCCGCCGGGGCCAATTGAATGGAGTGGTTCGCACTCCACTGTGAAACAAACCAGTCGGACACAAACTGTTAAAAACTGTAGATCCGTCCTTAGAAGCTCACCAGCTCGTCAAGGACGTTAAAAACAATTCTATTCAGTTAGTTGTTCTTCACTTAATTCTATTCTTTTTCTCGATATTTTGCAGAATAGTTTTGATTTTAGCACAGTTCAGTACGAATTATTCATTATCTGTTATTTCGTCAACCGTCAGGAAAAAAAGATTCATGTTGGGAATTTGAATAATTCTTTTTTATATATATTCTTTCCACGAATTTCGCTTCTGAATTAACACGCCAACAGCAATTCAACTGTTAACTACCACTGAGCATGCGCAACAATCACATTTGGTCGGAATTGCAGTGTTGTGAAACTTAATTAGCAGCGAAAAATGCTATTTTTCGGGTTTTACTTAAGTACGAAAGGTACTACTTAAGTTAGAGTGTTAAGAACTTCTGGGTTTTTGCTTTTTTATATTCAAACAGGATGTTTCTTGATTGAACTAATCTATACTGTGACTTGACAGATGAAAATTTCCTTCGTTTCTTTTCCGGGTTCTCATTGTGTGTACAAAACATGTAAGCTGCTTGTTTATAATCATCGTCCAAGATGTGTTTTTGTTTTTTTTTGGCGAAGGCTGATACTCTTCACCTGAAGAAGCTACAGGTGTCGGAGACTCTTGATGTGTTTGAGAACCTTGCGATGTACTTGGCATTTCCTCATCAAAGACGTCATCACCGTAGTCTCCATCATCGCTTTCATCACTGTCACCAGCACATCCAAAAGTTCTCACTTCTATGATTTCCATCTTGTGCTCAAGTATCTCCACTATTTGGTTGTACAATGAATCTTCATACCTATTCATTCTCCGATTAACAAATCCATATTTCTCATACAGAGCATGAACGATAGCACCTGCTTCCATTTTCTGGAACTAGAAGAAAACCAAACCTTTTATTGACATCAATAACAGGAGCAAACATGCACAAGGACATTCATACACGAATAAAAGAAAGTGGGATATCAGGCAGAGAGGTTGATATCATTCTACACATTACAATAATTGGGAGCAACGTACGACGTATCACCATCGGGATAATTAGCAAAACATGGACATCACAAGCAGCTAAATTCGCTTTCTATTTGAACTTTGACCCGCCATAACCTTGTTATTACTTGAGCTCTGCAGCTAGGATTTCACAGGTATACTATACTCGTCACTAGCTTCAATTTAAGGTATCACTTAATGAGCAACTCGAGTCCTCACTTCGGGTACTTTACTTGTGAGACTAACTTTCTGATACCAAATCTTTAAGCATGCAAACATTAGTAATTCTTGTTAGTTCCATATACTATTCAGGCAACCGAGTCTTTGCATATAAATTGACGTGCAGCTATTTCAAATTAGCTTATCATGACCATAGCAATTAAATATTCTTGATAAATACAATTTCCGTTGTAGAAAAGTTACTAATAAATCCCACCAGAAAACACTATTGTCAGGACTCTGTCAATTTTCAAAATCTCCTTTCTTTTATTTTTGGTCCCTTTTTATTGAACGTACTTCAAGTCTTTCTTCACAGAAATATAAAGCTTGATTAAACTTGGTATCACATAACCGAGCATTTCTACTCCTCTTACATATTTTTAATTTGTTAAACTCACCTCAGAATTTCTTGGACGAAATGCAGCGTTTAAAAATTCTACTTTGCCGGCAAATATATCCTCGTCAGTCACCACTGCTCGATCATATCCAGAACTCAACGTCTTAATAATTTCAACTATATTATCATCGTTACTCTCCTCCGAGGTTGGAGCTGCCGGTTCCGGATTCTCAGTGACCGGCGTTATTTTCTTGTTTTAGTCTTTATCAATACTTTCCCTTCTGTGGAGACTCCTCCAGTTGTAGGTTTTCACTCTGTGTTAAGCATTAAAATACCTTCCGAATCCACATTTACCTTTAAACTAACATCTGATCTATAATCTACTTCTGACCCATTGTACACCACCACGTTTGCTTCCTCCACCTTGACTAGCACTACCTCTGTATTTCTAATATACGGACCTTCCGTCCTGTCCGACCCCGTGCATTTTTCTGAATGAAAACATTACAATTTACTGGGCTCTCTACTACTTGAGTAGCTACATCAACTAAATAATGAAATTTTGAAGATCTGAAACAACTCCCCGCAAACGTTTCTTTGATTGTGTACAGCCATGTTCTAGACGCAAACATTTGCACTCTCTTCTCATCTACACGTTCTTATGCGCCGCTCGTAAATGTATCACGAATTGCCTCCAATATCTTACATCAATTTCACTATTACTTTCATCTTTATTACAACTAAGATTTCGGACCTATTCGAGATTTCGAGTTGGTAGTCTGCTTTTACGCTTGGATTATTTAATCGTTTAACTTTGAAAAGTTGTTTTGATTGCTTTCTCTGTTCACGATGCCTAGCTTTTCCCTCATTTCTGTTAACACTAACTGATGTTCAGTGTCACCTTCTTCTTCGATGACTAAGTCTTTGTGCTGAAAGTGTGCTTTTAACTAGTAGGTTTGTGGAGATTGCGAAAGTTAACTGTCTTTCTCCATTGTTGTTGGTGATTTCGAGAATGCTGTATTTGTCTATAGTAGGTCAATATTTTCCCTCCCGCTATCTTAGAGTTGAACTCACCCAACACAATTTTAGTACTATACTTCATTAATCCGTCAAACAATATTTTTGGCTCCTCGTAAAATGTATCTTTTTGTCATATTTTTCTTTCGTTTTTTGTTGTTGTTGTTTCTTTGTTTTCAATAGTTTGACTAACAGGCAAGCAATAATTTACTTTTCTTCTTCTCCACGGAAACACATGTGTTCCTAGATTTTGGAGAAACAAAATGAATTTATTTCGAGAAAAAGAATTTTTTTTTTCCTTTCCTTTGGCAAGGGTGATAGAACTACTCCGATTATACCATTAAGATGATTATTATAAACGCATATGCATTCATAATGACATTGAGAATTTTATCATCGGATACAACAGTTATCATTATCCTGCTCGGTCAGCGCATACATTTATTAAAACTGTCTTTCACCATAGAGAATGCATCGTAAAATACGGTAGTCTCTCGTTAAGGTATTCTATATTCTAAACCGCTGGAAGGACACTGTTCTTAATTACGGATCCCCTTCCGAAATTATGAGACTGTGTACCCACCCCCTTTTCAAATTAGATAGTGTATTTGCCTTGTTGATTGCTATCCTAACCTTCCAACCGGACTTTTTCTATCGCTAATTTTATGTCCATCTCGTACTTATCGGTCTCGCATACGCCTGTAGAGCGCTCGTTTGGTACGATAACCTGCGAAACTTTCTCGATCCTATTCTGTCTTTCTTAATCCTGTTCTAGGAGCCTTCTGAAGCAGTGCCCCCCCGGAGATCCGAATGAGGGACTAGTTTACCTC
>JAGDQP010030097.1:0-22867 GCA_022664845.1 Lepisma saccharinum | reverse complement strand
AATCTCAACAAACTTCAAGTGCAGGTTGGTTCTAAATTTTATCCACCTACTCCCTTGACTCCTGATTTTGCAAACAATTTGTTTATTCCGAGTTACCATACTTTAATTTCCGGAACTGGTATATTTCATCAAAATGCAGGGCATACCATTTCACCTGAAGAATATCCTAATGGCTATACGCTGTATGCTTTTATTTTGTCGCCTAGTAATACATTAGACGATTCTACATGGGATGTCGTCAAAGATTCACCTGTAAATATTAAAATGGGGTTCAGCCAAAATCTTGAACATTCCATTACTTGTGTGGTGTATGCACAATTTGATTCATTAATTCAGATAGATAAAGACCGAAACGTTTATACGGATAATATGGTATAATTAATCAATTCGGCGTTGAATATCATAAATTTTGTGTCGTTATTATTATTATTTAAGTAGTTGGCACTCTGTCTCAAAATGTGTATATAAGGTGAAAGTAAATTCCTGTTTACATCAGTGTAATAACAACAGTATGAGGGCAATCATCCACTTTTTAGCGTTTGATCAAGCTGGTGACGATGACCTTATCGTCAAGGAGTTGGCCGTTGTCAATCCTGATCTCAATACAGCACATAGTTGGATTTTTAAACAACCCTTTAGAAGTGAAGACTTACCACTAACACTTCAATTGGACAACGAGTACCTGTCCACAAACATCTATGGATTACAATGGTCAGAAGGCGACGTAGCATACGACAATTTGCAACAAGTCCTTGTAAACTATACAAAACATATTGATGTTCTCTACGTCCATGGTCGCCACAGACAACAGTTTTTGGAACGACTCCTGGGACGAAGTATATTAAATCTAGAAGATTTGAACTGTCCAAAATCAAATAAATTACTTTTTCCTGCAAATCATTGTGGTCATTACCAACATCAGTTCCATACGTTCCGATGTGCATTTTATGAAGCGCAGTGTTATAGTAAATTTCTCACCTACCATGATTTGTCACGATATGTAAGTCATGAACCAAAAAGCATATATAATCCAACCCCCATTACTCCAAGTTCCAGTGTACTTGAATATGATGATGTAGACTGTATTTCAAAGTGACTATGTGGAGCGATCAAATGTTAAGTGTTGTGTTGCATGACTGTGTTACAAGTTCCATATTGACTGGTATATATGCATTAAATCACTTACCTGTAATAGTGAAGGCACCTGCTGCAATAATCACTAATTTAAGTCCGTCATATCAGCAAGGAACACACTGGACATGTATCTACATTAATAAAAATCGTCGAGCCGTTTATCTTGATAGTCTCGGCCGCAATCCACCAAAACCAATAGTACAATTTCTTCAACGTAATTCTTCAATTTATCATGTAAATAAAGTTCAATACCAAGCTGACAATTCCGTTCTATGTGGTTTATTCTGTATCATATATATTTATTATAAAGTTAGAAATGTAAATATCTTTTCAAAATTTTCAAAAACCAACTTACAACGAAATGATCAACTGGTACTGAACTTGGTCAACAAAATGTTGAAAGCAAACAAAAAATGTAAATAGTTTTTTTTTAAATATTTATCATATGTAACTTATTAAAGAACAATTGTATAATCCATGTAGTAGAGTAGTTTAGATGTAATAAAAACCTTTTACCTCTTAAACGTTTGAATTTCATTTCATGAAATAAAAAATACACATTCTGGTACAATAGATTTATTATCTTTTCAAGTTACAATTTCATTGTGGATATTCCATCAACAACTTTTAATGTTTGAAGTTTTAGCCAGTATTGTAACTGTATGCAATTCCGCAAAGCACATGCATATTCTTTCACCGGTTCATGATACGTACATTTTGAAACGTCCACTTTGAAATTCAGTGCACGTAAGGCAGGACATCCTTGGTCTTCTAAATTTACAATATTTTTCAGTTGAAATACTTTTTCCAACAACACCATCTTTTCTTACAATAAAAGATGGATCCCCTATCACAACATTGTGACAATATATGGCGAATGTGGGATACAGTATATCCATTGGCCGTATTCCACTGTAACCCATGCAAATGATGTGTGAACCAATCTACTTGTGTTTGATATGCAGCAGCTAAATCACAACGTTCGCAAGGTAATTTCAAAAGACTATGAAATATCAAGGTGGCATCACATGCAACTAAACAAAATTCTCTAATAATGTATTCCTTAGGGGAAATCTTAAACCCTTGAAAGTCAATTATGTACTGTCTTGCACTAAGTACGCGTGAACTAGTCAGAGTTTTGTTTTGTTTTACAATTACAGGTTTAATTTGTGCAATGCATTCAGGGTCTCGAATAAATTGACAAATAACATTAAACAAGGTAGTTTTCAAAATATGTGAATGACCCTGCTGTACAAAAAGTTCATAATAGTCTTTGAAAAGTTCTGGATCGTTCAAATGACTTTGAATATAGTTTGCAATAACAAATCCGGTATTCCAAACGTACATTCAATTATGGGGTTGATGTAAATTACACTCAGCGCATTCAATAGGATTATTTTGTAAATAAGTACTTACAGTGTTCAACGCACACTTGTCCAAAATATATTCACCAATACAGTATGTACACTGAGCCATAATATCCACTAAAGAAAACACAATGTCCACTACACAGTTCCAGTAAATAGGATGGTCCACTACACAGTTCCAATAAATATAAGTCCAATAATTATAGTTCCAATGAATATAATGTCCACTACACAGTTCAATGTCACTTCGCAAACACTGTCTCTTAGCAATATGGCGACGAGTGGCAATCTTTTTCCAGCAAAGCTTCCTTCAACTTCCAAACACAAGTTTTCATCAAGTGCTGTAATGCCCAATCCAAATTTTTTGCAAGGTTCACACCATCAGGATGACATTCCAAGTACACAGCAAACAACTTCTGTTGAGTTTCCGGATTCTTCAAAATATCTGCTGCTTTGTTGTTTAACGATGATTGTGTTTCCTCCCATGGAATTGGAATAAACGAAAATCCATCCATACCCATGCAAGCATGATCACGTTGACTACCTTTTCCCTTAAAACATCCCCAGCATATAAGATGGTTGCCGGGAGTCCAATCGTTAATAGCACGCCAAATGCATGCTTCGTCGATCCATCGGGAAGTACACTTACACGATGAAATAGTAGGTTTCACAGAGGCCTCGATTTCCTCTGCTGCTGTAACTAAGGCACTCTCGTCAATCTCTGCAAATGATGCCATGGCTATCTTCTCACAAACTGACTTCCTTCCACTTCAACTGCTATCACAATATAACCCTTCAACCAATTATGTATGTTCACCATAAATACAAACTCATTGGATTACTGCACGCAATTTTCTTGCGCATTTTCCTTTCATTCGTTTTCCCTGCGCATGAGCTTTAGTCCTAGAATGTCGTTTAACCAAATAATTTTGTTCGTTAATGCCATTGTAATATGCACTTTTATTCATCAATTATTATTATTCAGATAATGTTATATTAATTATCATATATACTCCGTTTCCTTGTACTAAAAACACACTAATAAGAGGTACCTAGATTTTCGTAATATTCACGAGTACTTCAAGTTTCTTGCATTCATATCAGTGATCAACAATAATAATTTTATTTCTTATTTCGTTTAAAAAAATCATATCCACCCGTTCTCCTATTTTTCTTGAACTAAATTGGCCTTGAGCTCTAGGCAATGACTTCATTATCTCCACTTGGGTTTGGATCAGAAATTAAAAATTTTTCTTCCGATTTTTCCCCCTTTCTTTCCAAAACTCATTAATTTTTTCTATATTTTTTCTTCGTCCAACATGGAACAAGCCTTCAGGGGGCAAAAGGATTTTGTGTTCCTAGCCAGGGAAAGGGGCAAGAAACAAAGGTCAAGGGTTAAATTGAATTTTAATTTTTAATTAGCGAGCTGTCAAGTCCGTAGTGGAATTGTGTGTCGTCTATAGAAATTCATGCAACAAAGACGTGTTTAATTAATGTGTAATTAAATCTCGTTATACGAGGATTCGTTGTTACTACTATGTATGCAAAGCATTGGAAGGTGTTAGGAAAACTCTAGGGGAGAACCAAGGTATCTTGAACTAGGGGGAGAACAACCTGGTGGGTACGGCCCTGCAACGTAACTCTGACAAACTAAGTAAATTCATCACTTTTCCACCTATCTATGGAATAATTACTTTATTACGCAGTACCATGACAACCCAGTATAATTGAGCCGTCAGTAAATACTGCAGTTACAAAAATAGTTTTTATCAAAAGACGGATTTTAATAGTTGAATTCTACACTCTAAAATATTCTATATTAAGAGACCTATATTAAAAGTTTTTGGAAGCATTACATTTTAATAGATGTTGGTGACTTATGAACACCAACACAAAAATATTAGCATTTTCTTGCACTCTCGTAATTAACTAAAATAATAAGTAGGAACGCGTTCTTTTTCGGATGACACGCAAGTAACGAAAAGACAAAACAACAGTTTTGCTAGCACCTGTCATCTGTGGAAGAGAATTAGAACTGATTTTCATTGTACACTTTTTGTGCAAATAATTCTCCAAAGTATCTAGACCAATAATCATCAACTATTGCACAGTGATGATGGTCGTGTTGGACAAGACTCAAAAGATTTCTCATTAGCGATCGGTCATGTCGTGTTCCGATATGACTGACATTGGGAGCTACAATATCACATCATTCAAATATGATAAAATTATATAATTCATTTTTCTCAATCGCACTATATCAGTTTTTAGGGATGTTAGAATTACTACCGATGATAAACATCATACGTTTGTTCGCCTCAATAAAGTAAACATTTCTGATATAGTTTCTCACTTTTGGTTTGTATTTGGACACTTTTTTTTTAGTAATTGGATACACTATTCGCATACCTTAAAGGATCAATACGTGGTTTTAGTAGGCTACCAAAGAAGGAAAGAAAATAGGAGACTAAAGCCTTACATCACATCCGGTATGTCGTCATGGTAACCTCCAATGTTAAAGTCTAAACAAACAGATGTTTAGCACTGGATTTGTGGTGTTCCCTCGATATTCATCAATTCATTATGGTTTTTTTGCTTTGTGTCAGATTGTTATTATTACAATGAAGCAGACGCGTTTTTTTTTCTGTTTCCAAAAGACTGAAACTAGAGAATGAAGTAAAAGGAGCCAATTACCTAAGTAAACAAATGTAATGCAATGTCATTGAAAGCAATTTTGACTACGTTGATATGTTTATGAGGATAATTATTCATCGTTAATTGCTGAGCTCTTGATGTTAAAAATGGGGATATCTAAGAAGCTTAAACTGAAGTTGTTAATTTGGTCGTAGTTAAGGACACACACTCAAGAAGATATTGCTAAAACAAAACCCTTGTACACTATGTACAGCGGAGTTAAAAATTGATATTGCAGCTAAAGTGTCCAAGAAAAAGTACCTTTGTACGTATGTGTTTCATACGTAAAACAAATTACCACAGTAAAAATTAGCTACTCACGTAAGCTTATTCAGCCGTATTCAGAAACAGTTTTTTTTTATCAAAAAAGGATTTTTTTTTTCGTGAGACAAAACCCAGCGACTACATTGACGATTTGTTTTTGCTATATCATCACGAATATCCAGTACTTAGCAGATATTTTGTAATTTTTACCAACTGTAATAATTTAACGATTTTAATTGTTTTAAAGCTTTTGCAACTTCTTAATGATTCTTGAATTTCCTAACAAATATTTGTAGAACTCATTTTTATGTTTTATGCCTCTCTGCATTCTTCTCATCCTGTATGAGCTAGTGAAAATATAGATGAGTGTATAACAAAGGTCCGTTTGACATCTCATTATCCAATAATAAAGTAATAGTATATTATTTGACAAGAGTAAAGAAGTAAACTGCAATTTATTTTCCGGAATACTGGACTAATAAATAGAATAACTTGATTCAAGAAACAAAATGTAGTTTCATATACAAAATATATCTCTTGATCGTAATATTCTATATTAAATATTTCGAACAATTATCAAATATATGGTGTAGTAAAAAGTAATCAATTATTTTGCCAATAGATGGCTTCAGTGATCTGTATCTCGCTTTGTATAAGTCCGATCGGGTTCAACGAGATGGCGTTCAATCGATGAGATTGCGTACTACAAACACTGTTCAGATAGTTGTGATGAGTTGACTTAGTGTTGTGTGAGCGGGCGTCAAAATGGACACTAGCAACGAGAAAATACGCTATATTTTACAGTTTTTCTTCGATAAGGCGAAAACGCAAGCCAGGCGGCTGCAAATGTGAATAGTGTTTATGGTCCTGATACTGTAACAGCCAATCACGCGCAATTTTGGTTTCGTCGATTCCGTTCCGGTAATTTTTACGTCAAAGATGTACCACGCACTGGAAGGCCAAGTGTCGAACATGTCGATAAAATCATGGACATTGTCGAGTCCGACCGTCATGTAAGCACTGTTTCGATTGTCCAAGAGCTAAACATTGCACAAAAAACCGTGTGGAACCATTTGCATAAGGCTGGATACAAAAAGAAGCTTGATGTATGGGTGCCACTCGAGTTAACGCAAAAAAAAAAAAAAACCATGGACCGAATTTCCATCTGCGAATCGCTGCTGAATCGCAACAAAAGCGACCCATTTCTGAAGCGGTTGGTGACTGGTGATGAAAAGTGGATCACTTACGACAACGTCACGCGAAAACGGTCGTGGTCGAAGCGCGGTGCGCCGGCGCAAACAGTGCCCAAGCCAGGATTGACGGCCAGGAAGGTTTTGTTGTGTGTTTGGTGGGATTGGCAGGGAATTATCTACTATGAGCTGCTCCCCTACGGCGAAACCCTTAACTCGGAACTATACTGTCAACAATTGGAGCATCTGAAGGCAGCAATCGCCCAGAAGCGGCCAGCTTTGGCCAATAGGAGAGGCATTGTGTTCCACCAGGACAACGCCAGGCCACACACGTCGATAGTGACTCGCCAGAAGCTCCGGGAGCTTGGTTGGGAGGTTCTTATGCATCCACCTTATAGTCCAGACTTGGCACCGGGTGATTGCCATCTGTTTCTGTCCATGGCGAACACGTTTGCTGGTGAAACATTCGCTTCAAGAGAGGCTTGTGAACATCGACTGTCTCAATTTTTTGCCAATAGGGACAAGGGCTTCTATGAGAGAGGCATCATGATATTACCTTCCAAATGGCAACACGTTATCGAACAAAACGGCGCATATGTGACCTAAATCGGATCATATGGTAAGTCAAGCCTTCAATGTCATGCAAAAATAATGGATTACTTTTTACTACACCAGATATATAATAAACAATATAAGTCTTCAGACTTTTTCGTAGTAATACTTGTTAATATTGAATAGCATGTAATACTCATTTTTATATTGACAGTGGCATAAAATAAGCTGGGGGGGGGAACATTCGCTGGTACTTCAGTCTGTAGAGTGGAGACTGGGGGGGGGAACATTCACACATCATGATCGAAATGGATCCTCGCTACCCTACTCAAAAACCGAATAATAAGGTAAACCCAGGAGAGATTGCGCGGTAGGAGAGATTGCGCAGATCCTGGAAAGACAAGGTGCAATGGGGTTAAGATTTTGTGAGTAAAGGGCAAGTGAATACGTTACTGACAGATTCGTCAGTTGCATTCTAATACAGAAGGTAAATCCTTGAACTTTCACAAAGGTTGTGTATATTTTTAAAGCAAATGTTTTACTGATCTCTCTCTCTCTCTATCTATCTATCTCTATCTATCTATATCTATCTATATATATAAATCAAGGAGTATCTGAGTTAGTTCTTCGTCAGAACTAGTGTTGTACGGAGTTTTTGCACCCAAGCTATGAGGTAATCTCTCCTTCCTAATTAAGATAGTTTCCTCAAGCGTCAAACAGCAGAGATTTCGTTAATACGATGAGAGGAGATATTGCACAAAATGAATAAATCAGAGCTAGATTTCGGTGTTATTCTTGGTCTTGGCCCACTACTTGACGGAAGAGAATGTACTGTGTGAAGAGTATAGTTTTTCTTTTCTCCTCTGTCCACTTATGATTCCGTTAGTAAAGTTTATAAACACTGCCCACAGTAAGAAATGAACATTTAATAGGAATATTCTGGCTGCTTTAGCTAATTACTTTTTATAATATATCAGTTTATAATGTTTTCGATAACAACAATATTTGGTTCGTACGATCGAATCTTATCTTATACGCATGCGCAGTCTCTCCTACTCATGCGCGCAATCTTACCTACCCTACTAGAAGAGATTGCGCAAATTAAGATTTTTGAAATATTATCATTAAGCATACTGCATGTAATGACTTATATCAAAGAATAATAGGATACAATTCTGTATGAGATCCTAAAGAATATTTTGTGTATTTTTTAGAAGTTTCTATAAAAATTAGGATTTTAGTGATTTCTTTAAATTCTGCGCTGTCTCTCCTGGTTTAACCCAATGTGGTCAGTCATTAAAATTTACTATCCATAAACAGTCTTGCGGGCCTTCTCAATAACCTTTTCAGTAAGAATTCGTAATGTGTTTCCAAACTGAAATAAACCAGAATATCATGAACTGAAAAATTAAAAGTAAATTCAGATGTTAGTTCTTCCTCTTGAAAGACTTGTAGAAGTTCAACTATCACAGAATAAATAAAATGTTAACATTTAAATTAAATCTTATACATTATTACGCAGCATCATGACATGACAGTCTTGTAATTCAACCGTCCATTGAATACTGCAGTTACAAAAAAAAATATAGATTTACTGATCAACAGCGGTATCTCGTTCTTACCACTTATGTTCTGCACATTTATCAAGAAACATTACGTTCAAAATTCTTAAAAGCATTACGTTTAGTTATAGAAGAGGGTGGCTTATAGGAATCACTACTAATATTTAAGAAAGTGTTCGGGCTCCGATAACTAATTGAAATAAATGGTAGTTATGTTTTCTGTCGCCGGTACCACGCTAAGAAAAGAGGGCTAGAGAAAAAAGTTACAGTTGTGTACCATCTGAGGAAAATTATTTGAACTATATTACACAAACACCGGTATATAGTAAATTGGTTTGTTAGTATTAACTGATCGTTCTCATAATAAATTATTTTCGTTTATTTAACATCTGTTACTGGATCTAAGAAAGAAACTTTAAGTTTTCTTCCAATGACTTCATTTTGAAAGGAAGTGCACATATTTTACCTTCTAAACGTATCTCTTGCTCACCTCAATTCTCAACTTTTGGCTCAATTTTTAGGTTTGAGTAGCAAAAACTGGGAAAACTTAACCACCGCTCTGTTCGTCCAACTGTCTGCAAATTTATATCAGTGGCGGCTCATCAGGTGAAGTTGGTGAAGTTCAACTTCACTTATTATTTTGATATACATTAACTAAATAGGCATTAATAAGTATTAATTGGGCCACAAAGTCAGTCAACATCATGTAAGATCGGATAGTGGCATTATCAGTATTCTGTCTAAGACCAGAAATTCTAGGATAAATGTTACTGAACAAGGATAGCAGGAACATGTTGATAGATGCACGATTTTTCACCTATTATTTGTGTCACTAGTCGCCATCGCTTTCAACTCAAGAAATACTAGAACTACGAAAGTGGTTGAGATGTCGTTAGGAACAACTCTGTGTGACAAGTTTAAAGTCATATAGATCATCTATGGCCGGCCGGCCGCCCGACAACTTTCAACTCAGAAACCACTAACACAGTAATTATTATCACTAAGAAACTAGCCGGATTAAAGAGGAGGGGTCGAAAAATTACCAGATATTTTTTTTACCAGTGGATATAAGAGAAAAGTAAAGTAAAAAACGGAGGACAATTGCGGATCTTTTCTTCCATCAGAGGACAACAAAGCTAAGATTGGTAGACCTTTCATTTAAGATAACTTAAAGAAACACTGACGAACAGGAGTATTCCTTACTTTCAAACTTCGATTTTGACAGAGTAAGTTATATAAAATCTAACATTTCTATTGTATCTTCCTATCAAGTAATAATATTTAACGAAAATGAAAAGTGGTTACCAACAGCTGAACTATTTGTTTGATACTTCGGTAACAAACATTTTGCTAAAATTAAGAATTAGGAATACAGGTGACACAGCATGTGAAATTCTAAACTTTTTAACCTGATCACTACAGAACGGAGAAGATTTCAAGATATTTAGAAAAGAAAGGAGGGCAGGATGACAAGATGAAAAAAGGACGACATGTCATCCGAAAGGTGGACGTCTGGTAACTCTGCTATAATGGGGATGAAGCCCAGGACCTCCACTCGTTTAGGGATCCCGTCAAAAGTGGATCAGTTACTTTTACGACTACAGGGTTCGTAACAGAGCGTTAAGCTCAGGAAGAAATCAATAGCCTCACTGAGTAGGGATATGAAGGTGATTGAGGTGCCACTCGAAACTTTACCAACGACACATAGATTATCCAAATTGGACGCTCGTTGCTAAAACGGTGCTGTAGCGTATGTCCACAATCGTCTCGATTGATCTCCGGCTCACTTGTTTTTTCTTTATTCTGATAATTATTTAAACACTTTTGGCCAAAATATTTAATACACTATTCACGCAAGTCAAAGCAGTGGCTTTTAAACGTTTTGATTTCGCGTCACACTATACCGTAAAAACTTCTGAACTAGATATTTCCGCTTGCCCGCTCTCAAGAAGACTGCCCATGCTAACCAGCAGAATTCTGAATCGTGTGCTGACGTCACGTCATTCGGTTTGTAGCACACCACTCAGGAACCAAGGATTTAAAGTATGAGAATAAGCAGTTTGGTAGCCTACGCAAGAAGTTTGTGGAAGTGTGCACTTGTGTCGTATCGGTGATAATTTCTCGCTTTAAGCAACTGACCTGCTACGATTAAAATTAGTGTGTCACTTTTCTTCCTATATACGGTATATAAAGTTCGATGCAGATGACAATGGGTTAGCTGGATCTTATTGACATATTTTGAATAAATAACTGTTCACTTTGTTTTTGAGTAAAACTGTTCAGTTATTAATTATTTCGAATGATTGTAATAATTACAATAAAATAACATAAAATAAAACTTAGAAACACGGAACATGTTGACATGATTTCACAGTACATTTCTCTCTTTCTTTTATTTCAACCAGTGAAGTGGAGCGTTGTAGTGAATTGTAAATAAACACACTTCAATATAATACTAGTAAAGCGTTATATGTATACGCTTCACTATAATATTAGTGAAGCGTGTATATATAATACATTCACACATGAACAAATACCTGTGCTGCAATTAAGAGTTTCTGCATATTTTTAAAATATTTTACTCTTGGCATCCTAACGAAACAAGGAGGCCGAGCAAAGAAAAGCTTTAGGGCCTGGATCCGGGTCGGAGTCCACCATTTGAAACCCTCCGATACTGAAGCGTCAATCTTTGAATGGATGTACTAGAATCAATTTCAGCCCATAGAGTCATTTGTTTAAAAAAAATCTATTTTGCAAAATCCCTCGACGCTCATAATACAGCTGTGGATAAAAGTATTGTCGCAGGTCTTTAAAGAATATTTCCCAAATTCGCGAAGATGTCCTTCCGGTGTGCGATATCTACTAACGAAATTTAACATTAGGATAGAAAAGTCAGTTATAGACATGCGACAAAACTTTTGTCCATAGTGACCTTTACTCATGGGTAACTAACTGTCTTTGACAATTTCGCCGTCAGCTGTTTCTGCTTTAAGTGGGTTGCAAGAGAATCACGTATCCCGTCAGAAGAACGAATCGTCCGCAATGCAAGGACATGTGTAAAATTTTAGATGAATTTTTGGTCTGATCTAAAATCAGATTTTGTTAATAGCTTGTGACAAACTTAGTACTTCGGTGATTTTCATGAAGCAATTACACTACTAGAATCATTACTAACTGTTGTATTCGATACCATTGATATTTCCGACAGAGGCTGTACGTACACACATCAGGACCAGGGGCGACTTCGAATGGGGGTGCATGTTCGGCTAAGATGGCCCTACCTGTGAGGCACGTGATCGAGTAAGACAGTTTAAGTTTGTTGCATGGAAAATCACAATAAATCAATATGTGAAGTTACTTATAGACATTGGATTTCATGTCTGCGCCTAATTTTCAAGGAATGGAAAAAAATATATAGTCAGTTTGGAATCTCCGAGGAGTTGACACGAAAAGAATCCATCTGTGGTGCAAGATAAGGGAAGAAGAAGTCCAGAAAACAATCAAGGATTAAAATTAGAAAAGATGCCGTTCGCGAAAAGATTTTTAAAATACAGTTACATATTTCTGTGGTAGGGGTGGTGGATATCACTGTAAATTGATAGACTCAAATATCAGATTCAGTTCAAAAATTGTCAACTGTAGCTTCATGTCGGCAGTTTCTGATATAAGGTGTCGAGTAGTCAATGCGATGGTTGTACTAGAAACCAATAGGTTTCACCAATGATGGTATATTGTTTCATCCGTTGTTTTCAAACACAGGCTATCTCATGATATTATTTCTATAGAAATGTTTAGTTGAAGTTTATTAAGACAAATAGGCTGACATGTGTGAGTGGGTGAATTGTGATTAACGTCCTAAATGAGTTGGTGAGCTTCTAAGGATGGGACCTACAGTTTCTCGTAAAATGGGTTCCACATTATTCCGTTCAAAGGACCCTGATGGGAGGTAGGGTGTGACATATTAGGGTGGCCAAACGTCCCACAAATCCGGGATTGTTCTGATTTTTTGAAAAAGTCTCGGAGTCTCGGAGAAAGGTTCTCGGAACTATGTTTTGTCCCGATTTTTAGAAAAGTGAATTGTGATCTAAGTCAATATTGATATATTTTGCACGGAATGAATTCTTTTAATACCGTATATATTCAATTTTTTTCGTAAATTTTGTGTTTAATCCAAAAACAGACCTCAGAAATATACTATTTTCTCAACGACCCTCTTTCTTCATTATGAAAATGAATTATTAAATTTCGTTGTTTTTGGTCCACTATTCATTACCCATTCAAACTTTATAGCCTATTTCCCATTTAAAAATAACATTTGGTCAGACTATGACATATTATAAGTCTCATCGCGCTTTCAAACGCAGATAGCCCTAAGTAATCGTATAATCTCTGTTGCAATATTTTGTTAACTGGAAAGTACAATAAAGGGGTTGTGCAAAGACGACCTACTTCGCGCACATTAGAATCCTGCTACGTGATAACTGAAACATTATTATCACGCTCTAAAGGTAAGATGTCAACGTAGTAAAAGGTTACCTTTGATACTTAATTATATTTGCTTATTTAGTTGCCATTTCACAAAATGTCCTTAAGGGGGCCATCTTTGAAATAGTGACCACAAGTCAGGTTCTATACATACTGTTAAAAACCAAAGATTTGGTTGTTCATATTTCGTCACCGGGAACGTTTTTCTTAACATATACGAAATGAAAATGTTATGCATCATCACCCAGTATCATGATAGCATTATAATTTAGCCGTCATTAAACACTGGAATTACAAAAAATGGATTTTAAAATTAGATTTTCTATTTTTACCTTTAAATCCATGAAGTTTCTGATGTCTCTTATAATGCAATTGCATTCCAAATAATTGTAAGCGTTTTATTTAAATATAGAAATTAATTGCTAAAAAAACAGATTCTTATAAAGGTATAAGAAAATTCTTTTTTTTAAAAAAGAAATTAACTCAATTAAATTGTGGGACTATTTTCTTTCTCAGATATCACACAAATGACAGAAAGCAACGAAAATATTTTGTTAATATTTGCCATCTGTTGAAGAGAATTTGAAGTAAATGACAAAAAAATGTCTGCTTCCTGACTTTAAATTAATCACACTTTCATTGGACGAGGTTCCCCAGCAAGGGCGTCGCCAGGAATTTTCCGTAGGGGAAGCAACATTAAGGTAACACAAATGTGTTTTACATATATATCACCTCATTTCTTTTTTACTCTCTAAGGGAGAATTTGCTAATAGTTTGCTAAGTTACACAAAAACATTTAAAAAATAAAATAAAATTGAAATAGTTATAATTTTCAGATTAACGAAATGGAATCTGGACTCAGAATACATTACAAAATTTTCTAAGAGTGGTTTATTAGTAACATGTCCGACATCTCTGAGTTGTAAGGATCATAAAATTTCTTACTACCCGACGTGTTTGGACTCGATGTTCACTACAATGGGAATTAATGCTGTGTGATCAATTGTTATTTAAAATCACAAAGATGGCATAGCATTAAGCATTATCAGATATAGAGCAGTTTCAATAATACTGTCCTCCTGGCGGGATTAAAGTTGATTGTTGTGGTAAATCTTGAACCTGTGAACCAAGTGGGTGCGATAGGAGGTACTCGCGAAACACCACTTACCTTAAATTCCGCCAGATTCATGATATAGCTAATATTAAGGGGGCTAAGAACGTACTCACGACGATAGAGTCTTGTGCTGTAATTTGGTACTAGGCAAAATATACTTAATATTCTAGGAATGGATAGCTTTCAAGTCACAAAATAAACGCAGGGAATTTGATGTGTAACAGCTGGAGTACGTCCAGATGGTTTCAGGTGTCGTGTTTATATACAAAAGTCGATCTCGTTGGTCTTGTTGTTCATCCAATCAGAGCTCACTGTCTCCGTCCATCGAGGCGAGACCATTCTCCTGAGCACCAAACAAAATTCGGTTGAACTTTGATCTTGCTGTGCTTCGATAGAATTTTGTCTTGTGTGAAGTTGATCTTTACTCAGTCTGACTCATGTGACCTTTGGACTGCTGCGTGGAAATGTACTTTGATCTGCCAATATGCAAAATAACTAACATTTTGCACTATCAATGAAATCCGATACTTGTCTGCAAATTCTAAATAACTGTCTGGCTTGAATCATGAATGATTCAATGATTTACAAATACAATGCTTGTTGGAAACTAATCTCACCTTTTAAACTACAACAATAATATTTACTTTCTAATGAATAAATGACCTGGTCCTCGGTCTATGCCCAGCGGCTTACCATCTAAAAACATATTTAATATTATTACACAAATACAGAAATAAATAATTCACGTAATATTACACCTACACAGGAATTATCTAAATAGAAAAGAACTTCAAGATTGTCCTTTCCTGTGCATTTCGATATTTCCAGCAAATACTAGTAAACACACGAGGAAATTTCTGTAGCACCTCTCCTGCTGTTACATTGTCATTTCTGAGAAACTATAAAATGGTACTACTCCCATGGTTTCTTTCCACTTTTCTTTCTATGTACTAATATTCGCTACGCAGTATCATGACAGCAGTATGATTAAACCGACATTAAGTACTTGGTTCATAGTTGCCAATGTGTGTGTGTAATGGCAAATTGTGTGCATTTTGTGGGTAATTTGACACAAATAAAATCTTAATCAAACTTTAACTTAATTTTACACAAATCGTCAGTTTTCATATATTTTTCTTGCAAATTTGCATTGTTAAAAAGGGTTCAAATAAATGTTTAACATATTTGGTAGATACTACTGATCCCCTCGCGATGTTTAAATACATCATTCCTTCTAAGCAATCACATACTGGTCTCACTATACCTCATTTTGTAACATGAGGACAATTCAAATGATAAATATGTCTGGTAAATGAACAGAACTAAATCAATCTGGTTTTGGTTCGTGTGTACATTGTTCTTCAATGTGCAAATGCCAGATTACAATCATATTAGCATCAGCTGCTAAGAATTGGACTAGAAGTTTAAAATGACCAGAAAGTTGCTTTTTAAACACTCACTTACATACTTATGGACTAACATTTTCGGGCTACTACGTCTGATCCCACAAACGTAGAAGGGAGAAATTAAAAAAATTCAAACTTCAAGTAGGTTCGAGTAATATATCATTTGAAAAGCCTTGATAAAAAAAAAATGGACAAATTCCGGTCTCGAAACATTGCACCTGTTCAAAATGGTGGGGGGGGGGGGGGGTCAAAGCTCCAACTGACCCTTTTTGCTCACGTTGTGAAAGTTGAGCAGAAGAGAACGAGGTGGGAAATTACTTTTCTAGCAAACTTATTCTATGCACTATCATTTTTAGGCATTGAGCACGTTTACAGGGTTTTCTGTTCCCATCCTCTGTATTTCCGGAAGGAACGCAAGTATAGAGAAATGCCGAAACACAAATTCCAATATTTTTAGTGATAAGTTTATCTATTTTTAACTGAAAAGTCCACATCTGACCTACTTAAAATGCTTCTATTCAACACTTACTACCTATCCAGAAATAAAAAAAAAACTATGATTATCTCAACATTTTGAAAACGACAATACATTCACCTCGGGGCTGCTCTATTTTTTTTTTTTAATAAGGACCTTTCAAACGATATATTAACGAAAGTGTTACATTTTAATATGTAGAAATTGGTGGCACAGTAACATAAAAAGAAACATTATGATCTACTTGTACTCAGAAACTTAATCTAAATAAAAGTAGAATAAATTTCTTCCTCGGGTATCGTAGAAATACCAGAGAGATCAAAAACAAGACTTTTGCTTACGCCTGACATCTAAGGAAGTTCACTTGAACTAAGTAACGCCCTGATACTAAATTACTCTTTTTAATTTTACTTTTTTTTTAAAAATAAATATTTGTCCGAAGTATCTACACCAACAATCACTAAATTTCGCACTGTGAAAGCGATTGTGCTGGAAAAGATTCATAAAATTCTTATTAGCTTATTATCTTATTCATAAGATTCATAAAAAGAAACGCCAACTCTCTACTAATGAACTACTTTTTTGATTATTAACCACAAAATAAGTTGTGTACAAAGATTACCATTACAACACTCGAACGTTTCAATCCATGGACAATAAATAACATCAATGCCAAGGAAACAGATGCCTCTTGGCTTGTAAATTCAAAATAACAGTAACTACCTCCATTTACACCGGTAAGCGTTTCTTCTATCTTATACCGCACCTGAGTCCTCTTTCTACTCTAAATGTCGTTAAAACTCTGTGGTTCACCTACAGACTTAGCGTACGGATTTTATACAAATAATTCAGTAACCTAGTAAGTGTTTCCGGAAAATTCATGCACGTTAAAACTTGCATTAAATATTGAATATTAAGTGTAGGAAAAGCATTACTGAAATATGTAGACCATATGGCAAAGGCTGACACTAGATTCAATTGATAGGCCTGTACCAGTTCCCTCAAAGGGGCCAGCATGAGGTGAATCGGTTGCATGTTTGTAACTCCTCCTTGACTGACATCATTTAAATCATGCACATGTGGTTGTATACGTAACATTATAGCTTTTTTCCCGGGTATTCTATAATCAACAATAAACAAAGAAATTAAGTGAGACTTTTGTGGTGAATTTTTCATTTCCTTTTTAGGTATTAATATATCACTTTCGTGTGAAGGGTTGTTCCAAAATAACCCCTTGTAAAAAAAACCATTACGAAGATTGACTAAAGTAGACACTATTAGATTACTAAATTTGATGTGGCACCGGACTCCAAATCCATCCACCCCCCACCCCCCGGGGAGGTACCTATTTTCATCTGTTTTAGTGCCTTCGAAATTTCATCACTTGTGAACGGTTAACTAAAATATCACTATCTCGAGATCTCAGGCTTCGCCACGCCGATACGTTACCCAAAAATATAAAAGCCTTTGTACTCCTCCCGAATGACTGGGTACATCGCCAGACCTGTAAATTCGTTTCCGACATTATCCGCATAGCTATTAAATATCTTCGTTTGTGCTCTTTTACGTCCATTAATTATATGTGGGTATAGAGGTTCTTGTTGTATTCCAAGCTTCTTTAACTTGAATCTCGCCAAAAACATGCATTCTTTGATTATGAATTTTCCGCAACACACTCTGGTATTGTTTCATCTGTGTAAGGGAATGAGAATCTTGTTGAAATAAATTACTATAGTGTGCTAATTTATCATACGCAACCTGTTGTTGTTCCCTGTTTACCTCACTTAATTATTTACAAGAAACTTTGTTTCGTACATAAGTTTTGTTTTTACGTTTTCCCACCACTTTTGTAAGTTTGTCTTATATTGAGGTTTTCTGATATAATAATGTCATATATTCTTTACCAATACTTAATATTCCGAATTATCTAAGATTGTTTCCTCTCTTTTCCAAGTGAAATGTCTCACTAAGTGCGTTTGGATAGAACTTTGCAACTTTGCGACAATTATTACATGGTCCGAGATAATCAGCCGTTCAAAGTCCATACTATGTATTTTCTGTCGAAAATGATCGAATACATAAATCACATTTATACGTGAATTGCATTCACGGTCAGTATTCAATTGTTCGCTATCTAGTTGTTTTTTTTCTACAAGTACGTTACCACTTTCACTGCGTGTATTCGTGGCGGTAAACTCGTGTGGGGGTGGGGTGAAATCCGAATCAATTTTTGTGTTATGTAATAATATTACCATGTACTTCCAATGCTAATAACTGCACTTGACCTGGAGAAGCTTCCACTGTTTGTAGTACACCTACCCCTTCCTCCAGTTCTCCTTCCGCTACTCCTAAGTGATTTACAGTTCCTCCCTCCAGTGCACCTTACTGTGTGACTAAATCCTGAAGAATTTCAGGGTTGCCAGCGGATAACAAATTATGAGAAACTTGCACTTGTCTCCAACTAGATAGCACAGGAAAGGTTTCAAAATTAAATGGTATCGATTGATCTCTGTGTTGCCTTGGGGGTAGGGGAATATTCTCTCTTACATCCTGCTTCCGACAAATTTCGTATCTCTTCCACTATTCTCTGTACTCTAGTTTGCATCCGAAAGTGTCCAATCGTCATAAATTGCGGGACTTGTGTTTTCAAATCAAAGAAATGTATTAATGGTTTGCCTGAATATACGTTTAAATAATTAGAGTTTAACGGATAATATATCTTTGATACTCTAGATACGGATCCGTATTTGCTAAAGACCTGTTTCACTTCTTCATCAGTTAATTCCAATGGGACAATCCCCGTGGAACTCACCACTGTCTCAATCTGTTCCAGCGATACTTGTTACTGAATACGTTCGTTCTCATGTACGTATAAAATTATACCTCCACTTATTTCTAAAGCCTTTTCCGCTACTTGTTTCGATATAATCTTCAAAAAACAAGCCTTATAGTAAAAATCAGGTTCGGCTGACAATATTTTATCTGTATTAAGATATTAAGTACAAAATTGAAAATGTCGATTTCCTACATTCAATGTGATTCACGGTTTGAAACACTGTGTTCCATTCTTTACATATTAGGTTTATCATCAATAGGGAATACCAAACACCCAATAAACGGCATAGTTATTTGGAAAACTAACCTCTATACCAACCTGGCAACACTTTTTGATTCTTGTTCAAGAAATCATAGAGAATATGAAATAGGCAAAATTCACTATGGAATTGGTAATAGGATATGGGTACCGAACTTTCTATGGCCAACATTAGTCACTGATCTTCTTGCATGTACGCTACTTTCAACGGTTAACAACCCAACAACTAATGGTAACAGCAATTTAATGTTTTGTTTAAAACACAGCACAGTATTCGAATGCTTATCTGAATTTTGTAAAGATCGGAAACGATGAATATGTTCAACTTTCTTAAAGCCTGTTATTGAAGGTAAGAAAGAAATTTCAAATTTATTCCTAGACCTCATGTTGGGTGAGAGGTTATTGCGCTCCCTTTCTGTGCGCGTGATCACAAGTTCAAATCCCGCCCCGGTTCCTTATACAGAGAAGTTCTGAACCCGCTTTACCCAAAAACTGTAGGTCCGGTCCCTAGAAGTTGGCCAGCTCGTTTAGGACCTTAATAACATCCATTCAATCAAATTCATTTCCAATGACAACACTTTAAAAAGGAACTTAAAACACTTTGTTTCTCATTGAACAAATACTGTAAAAACCCGTTCTTCTGATTAAGTGTATGGTGTAGCCAGGGGCTATTTCGATCAAGGGCATGTATGGATCAGAAGGGGGAAAAGCTTAGACCATCACGGTTTGTGAGTTTTTCTCCTCAATTGTATCTCAGTCGATAGAGGAGGACAGGGCAGGAAAACCCCCCAAACCTGGTCTGGATTACGTTGTTTTCCTTTCTGGTCGAAATAACCCTTTGATTGAAATGGACCTGGGCTACTCAAGAAACAAATAATATGTTGTCAGTCATTCATTTTACTATTCATAAACAGAGTTGTAGCTCCTCTAAATATTTTAGTAACCGGCGAGAATTAAATCTTTTCTCCTGAAAGGCTAGTAACAGAAATACTAGATAAATTCTACTGTTCTTTCAACATGCTACCCGATTTTATTATTATTATATTATGCCGAGAATTATTATAGCATTATAATTTAGCCGTCATTAAATACTGCAGTTATACTTGCAAATTTGGGTTATGAACCTTAACATCTTAGGTCTATTTATCAAGACAGACGTCCAAAATTCATGAGTGTTGAGGTGTAACATAAGCTCCCACGTTTTTATTTAATTTTTTTTATTGAAAGTTACAACAATCATAACAACAGATTAGTCAATTATGTGATCTCCGTCATTGTTTACAACTTTCTTCCACCTCTCGACATATTTATCAATGCCGTTTCGCCAGAAATCGCCACGCCTGGACTCGGAGAAGTTGTGAAGCCAGTTTTGAATGTGCTGGTCGTTATCGAAAGTTACGTCCCTCATTTGGTTGGACAGCGAGCGGAAAAGATGATAATCCGTCGGCGCAACATCCGAAGAATAAGGTGGATGTTGAACA
Organism: Lepisma saccharinum; assembly: GCA_022664845.1. Classification (NCBI taxonomy): domain Eukaryota; kingdom Metazoa; phylum Arthropoda; class Insecta; order Zygentoma; family Lepismatidae; genus Lepisma; species Lepisma saccharinum. The sequence continues at coordinate 2,049 of JAGDQP010030097.1, read as the reverse complement.
ATACCACAATCGAGCTCTTGGAGGGCTGCTTTGACGATGTTCAACTTTATATGTTCTACCTGTTACTGAAGGTAAGAAAGAAATTTCAATTTTATTCCTAAACTTCGGGTTGCGCGAGAGGTTATCGCGCTCGGTTTTTGTGTGCATGATCACAAGTTCATTTCCTACCGGAGTCCCTTGAACAGTAAAGTTCTGAACCTGCTTTACCCAAAAATTGTAGGTCCGGTACCTAGAAGTTCGTCAGCCCGAGCGTTTTCAAATGGTCTTCGTTGAACACGGTAGGTCGCCCAGAGCTAGGCGTGTCGTCAATGTCGAAGTTGCCTTTTTTGAACTTGGCAAACCACTCTCGAGCAGTGCTCGCGGCTGTAGCACCCTCTCCGTAAATGGCTCAAATATCCTAAGCTTCTGCTTCCGTTGTTTCTTGATTACGGCGAAACGAGAAATAAAGTAAGTGTCGAAAATGGGTTATCTTGCCGCCTGGAATTTCCATTTCAAATGCCTGAAAGAAGGAGAAAATTGCGATATTCCGGAAAAATATGGCAATAAGTTTGTAGAGAAAAGAACGCTCTTTCGAACGACTATATCCACTTTGCCAAAGTTCAAAAAGGATCGAGTGCAAACAAACTAAATATACAAATGGCGCGAAATTATGTTACAACCTAATATTTAAATACGGAAGTAAGTGCCTTATAAAGATCACCATCAGCACGTAAGGAACCTTTTCGCGTAGATAATTAATACAAATAAAAGGTGTAATTGTTTTATTTCTTTATAACAGAAAAGAGAAAAGAGAATCTTGTAAGCACTCGACATCTGAGGAGCAGAATTCAAATTGAATAGCACAAATATCTACCCTCTTTATGATATGAAATTAACAATTTTCATTGTACAGAATATCCATAAATTATCTTAACAGTTTTAACCATGAAGAACAAGATAATATAGCGAGGTATTGTTATAAACCCTGGTCACCGTGGCTAAGCGGTAGCGTGGTAGCCGGGCAGAGGTGACCATGGTTGAGACATCGGATTCTGATCCTCGGGGCACCGCCCTTACCTGGTCTGGAACATCTCTTCGTGAAAGCGAACCTGGCAACTTTGTTGACGGCGCACCATGTCGTGGGAGTGGCTAAAAGACATTATTTATCTAAGAGTAGTGTCAATCCAGGTCATAAGATCTCCAATCAGAAGTAGCTGTTTAATTCCCAACGAATATATGATGATGATGAATATTTACAGGTGACAAAAGATTGAATAGAAGATACAGAATTTTAGCGAAGCAATTTGTAGGTGTAGAAAGTTCACAAGAGTTTCACAGAGGGATGATAATTTCTTCTTTTCAAAGAAAATGGATTAAAGGGTAGGATTTTTTGCGTGAATCAAAGAAGATGGTGGAAAGATTTATCTCTTTCGAAGAATAACGGATTCTTATGCCATTTTCCCAATTAATGAATAATTTGCTAACTATTGACTCCTGAAGACTACTAATGCATAGGCAAGGCAGAAGGATATCGTCTTATTAAGTTACGCCTATCATCCTGAGAACGACGAAGTGCGTTCGGACGAGATGAATAGAGTAATTGTCCCTTCTGATGATTCCCAAAAACTAGAGAGCCAGAATAGTGAGAAATAGTTCATATTAAGAGAGCAGTTATTTCCAGAAGCTTCGTGTGATTTGTTACATACATCGATCACATGCTTTTCACATGATGTTTAATTAGCTAAATATTCAGTATGGTTTACATCAAATTAACCATGATTTAGAATATTCTGGATTTCTTTGTAAGGTCATTTTGTTTTACGCAGTTGGCTCTATCTGAAAAGGATGTACAACCTCAATTTCTTTAGTATGAAAAATTACGAAAATGGTTAAATGACTAAATATCACATCATATGACTTGGTAACGAAATCACATGAGTATAACCTCTAAACTGGTTTACGCAAGATTTCATTTTTTTTTGCGTTGTTCTAATCTAGTATTTCTATTAAGGCTGAATCCAAGCCGGTTTTCCCGCCTTTTTCGTTTTACGTCGATTAATCAAATTTGAG
>JAGDQP010030096.1:10982-22867 GCA_022664845.1 Lepisma saccharinum | reverse complement strand
ATATATCTTTATTTATTTGCTTTGTGACAAGTTAGATATAAAGTCATTTAACAGAGATTTAAACTCTAGAATTATGACTTAGTTTTACATTTTTCTTGCATATAGCAAAATCAATACACAAACAACTGTAACGTACAGTAAATATCTTCTTATTAATATATACATTTTGTAGTTAATTCAGAGTTTAATATACATGATATTAAGATCACAGGAAAAGAATGTACTTTGTCCATTTTTGGCGAAATTGAGGTAAGAGTTCGATCAGTTTACTCTTTGAAGGGTCTTTTTAACAATCTATCATGCATGGAGATAGCACCCATAGTCCGTCTGCTACAAACTAATCTTTATTTGATGTTTAGGTATACGCAATGCTACTTCTGAACTTTTAAATCGCTCTCCTGTACAATCAAGAAAATGGACAAATCACATTCTTTTCCTGTGGTATTCATATCAAATAAACATTGATTGTCTTTTGTCATTGACTGAACATGATCAAACATTGAATTAGGAACGATGGACATAGAGAAATTTGAAAATTTTACTATTATAAGTTCATGCGTAACAGTTTTACAGGAAAGGAAATTAACTTGCCTAAAACAATATTTTTCCGTATTTACTTTTGAGAAAATGAAAAATAACCTTTCTGTAATATCAAACTAAACCTGTTAAATGTGTAAAAATGAAAATACATATATATACATATATATATATACATATATATAAAGTAATGCTAAACTAATGTATATAAATATATAATAATAACAATATAATTATCTCGTCATTAGGAACAGTTTCTAAATATCAGTATGAATTTAACACAAAATAGAATAGGATAAAATAAAATTTAATACTTGTTCCTCTGACACTAAACTTGTCATAATCTTAAATATGCATGTCTTCGTAGAACGTGCGGTGAAAAATCTAAGTCAGAGAAATCTGTAATAAAAAAAATTACAATTACAAACAGTAACTATAATATCAAACTATTAGAAGAAACATACTTTCAAGACTTTACTGCAAAATTGAGCTAACCCACTACGTAGATAAAACATGTGATATGAGTTTAATTGTGTAAATTAATTAGTGTTTATTTGTTCAAAAAAGTAGGACTAATTTCACGGTTATTAGTAGGAACAAATCTTTACGCTAACCATAAGCTAGCCCAATCACTAAAACGAATAAGTACACCGTTCCACTAACATTCCATATTTTCACATTGTGGGTCAGCTCGAGGTTTCTTTCTTCTAATTTTGGGCTAACCCAATCTTTAGGACAAAAACTAGAGTTTCTCTCTGTGACTCTGTCCTGTTTCCCTTCCATCAATATCACATATTTTGCTGTATTGTGGATTAGTCTAATGTTGGAATAAGTCTTCAATTCGAAAACACAATACTCCTACATCATATCCATTGTTCTATAATGTGTAATTATTACAATTACTAAAAGATTGTCCATGCAAACTTTCCAAATTGAATTATTTTAATCGTGATAGTGACTGTGGTGTGGGTGGTGGGTATAATCATGTATATTCTGTAAACGTATACAATAAACATGTTTTTGAAAGGGCACCATAGAATTAAAATTTTAGAGAACAGAGTAATTTAATATTCTAAATTAGAGGTATATTAAATATTGCATTTCGTGTTAGTCTTTTTCTTACTTCACTTACAGTATCACGTGGCACTACAGTATTCCCTTTACTTAAACAGATATAGAAGGGAGTATTTGTTTAACCATTGCAAGTTAGTTGTTTAATATCAAAGTATTAAAAATTGCATTATTTTCACAAAATTACAAAAATCATTGCTTTACTTCTCAACACACCTGCAATTCCGACAGAACATCCATTCTCAAATTGAAATTTGAACACGAGAACCTGTCACACGAGAAAAAAAAAATAGAAAATGTACACCCAAAAAATATGTACTAATAGACACAGTTTTAAATTTATTTAGTGGATTTAGTCTACATATTCGTAGCCAGTAGCCGTAGCTTAGTTGCTAAAACATTGAATTTACATTCAAATGATCGTTGTTTCGAGCCCAGGGGCCGGTCATTCTTCTTAGTCTGTTTTCAGAATGTCACATCAGGTTAAATGCCTGGATTATACCTTATTACTAGGCCATGGTCGAATTTAATCATCTCCCCTCCCCTTCCTCGACTATGTGTAACGGCCATAAATACAATTCCATTTAGTTTATATGCCCACGGTTTGTTATAGAATATTGCTATGTACTTAGATATATCCTACCTAATACAGCCAAACTAAAATATGGTTTGAACACCTAAAACATAGAAATTCGATAAACTTGAAGAACTATATTTTTAATAATTCTGATATATGCTAGAAATATAATGAACCTACTTGTATAATTGATGAGAGTTTCTGTAGTTACAGCTCAATAGTCTATTAATTTTGAAATTTATTAAAATTAAATGCGAGGTTTTAAAATTAACAATCCGTTATTTTTTTAAAAAAAATATTCTTTCTTCGGTTAGAAAATTTGTTATACATGAAAAATTAAATGTTACCATAGAGAGAAGAAAACCTATAAATTAATTACACAATGTACATCAGATTTCGTGTACATGTGCCCTGGGCATTTTGCTTCGCGAATTCTAGAATACTTCTATTTTGTATATAAATAAAAGCTGTTTCCTAAAATCTAATGAATCCAGTGAGACCGTATAATCGTATTAATTTGCGTTTTCAACTCGAATTAATTTCTGTTCAATTTTCAAAATGTGACTTAGAATAATCACATTCAGATATTTATTTGCCCTCTTTTGAGTCATTTTGATATCATATTTATTGTTCGTTGTTTTAACTAATCCTCTTAATGTGTTACTTAAGACATGTATCTTCTCAAGTTGTTATTTAGCATGACGTTTGTATAGTACTTCTCCTAAACGGTTTATACAAACTTTACCAAATTTTTAACAGTGATGATGGTCAGATTTATAGACAATAAAGATGAAAAACTGGACATTTTATAATTTGTATCATAGTGAAATAATTAGAGACGTAAATAATCACGAAATCTAGGATTGAGTTCTTTTCGAAATTAAATTATATATTTAAAATATTTGTATAAGCATTTTAAAAACGAGGTAAGAATATAGTTTGCATTGTTTCAAAATGTGGTTGAAATAACAATGATAATCCGAAATATGCAATACTGGCTCCAAAGTAGTATATAATTATTTAGGGTGGAATTTCATTCCCATTCAAATTTTAATCATGCTTAGTAAATCCAAGTCCTTATAGTCGTAATTATTATATTTACTGTGTAAGATGTTTATGCTGGATATTTTAAACCCACAATATATAATTTAGATAGCAGATGTAAATGATTTGAAAAATTATAAAGAACTTTGTATGCAAATTATTTTTAAGAGGGTAAAATAGAATTCCTTCATCTCAAATACTCAACGTTTAATTTTCTTTTCTATATCCAAGTGAATTCTAATCTGCTTTTAACATTTCAATCCGGACTGAACCTTAGATGTCTAAAGGTCAGTCAGTCAGTCAGAGTATTGGCGTTTAATGAGTGAAGTGTCGAGCTGTGTTAGCTCATGACTTCAATGTGGTTGGCGCCATAAATAAATTAAATTTAAACAAATTATGTCAATTGCTATTCGTCATGCTATCCTTATTACCATATTAACTTGATTCACAAGTGTTGGGAAATCAGTGAAGGAAAGGCAAATGAGAAAATATTTGTAATTGAATAATTTCATGAGGTGTTAGTCAATCATGAATTATTGGTGATTCTTTTGAAAGATATTTATGACAAGTTGCAAAATTGCCATTAGCAGTGTAGGAGTATCTTGTTCTTCTTGAAGCATGGGAAGTCCAGCTTGAAGTGTATCCATCGTGATATCAAAATTTAGATCTTAAATAAGAGGCAAGAATTCTTGAAATAATGTCAGAAATTTAGAAGTTTCAGGCTTCTTAGGGAGCTGAGTTCGGTTGGCAGCACCAGCATAGGATGCAGAAGTTGACTGTTTATTGACACGATCTCTTGCGATAACAACACCAGATGGATTCTTTCTTGGGAACCGCATTAGCAATGCGATTAATTTTATGTAGTTAGTGTGATTCTTGCCAGAATTAGCACATGTAGCCGGCTCATTACGATCCTTCTTAGGGATATTTGTGGCATATTGAACTTTCATTTGTTGATAATAGTTAGTGATTTTGTCAAAGTCAACTTGATTGTCAAGTTGAAGACGTATATGTTCAGTGGAGTGAAGGATGCGAGGTTGAACAGCTAATGTGGCAGAAAGTGTGCGGGTGAAATTATACGTGTTAGTAATTCCATATATGAAATTAGTTGGTGGCTTTGGTGGTGGTGTCATGACTGGCAAAGACTTAGCGGCATGAGAAACATCAGAAGATGCAGAATCAATCACTTGAAATGAATTGGCAGTGGTAATAACTGGAGGCTGATATTCAGTTTGCTGAATTTTGACAGTATTCTTATGGAAACAAAACCTATCCGTGTCCATGGCATGATCTGTCTTATCAGGGGAAGGTATGAAAGATGGCCCTAAAAAGGTCATAGTCGGAGAAGGTTCTTTGTTAGAAATCGATGGCACTTCAGAGGAAAGCATGGAAGATGGCCCTAAAATGGTCTTGGTCTGGTTACGTTCGAAGTATCTAGACGCCATACGTTGTCGCTTAGTGTAGCTGAGTTGACACGAGGACTTCTTGTTGAATGGGGAAACTTTTATTGAAGAAGCATTCATAGGGATATCCACATGAACGCTGATAGCACCGTGCAATAGCAAGAATTAAGACACAAGCGATTTTTATTTTGGACTGAAACTACAAGAAGAAATTATATTTACTAACGCAAATAAGCATTACATGAGTTATGATTGTTTTCATTCAATATTGAAGAAATAAACCGTAGTTTTGCAAACATTTTAAAGCCCAGTGTATCTACAAATATAGTTATTTTATAAAGATTAACACTCCTCACACATGTACATACTGTTTTCAACTCACTTAAAATTTAAAAAAAATTCAAACTTCGCCCCATCTAGGAAAACGTAAGGAAACAAAAGAAATCATCAAATAGTTGTAAAAAAGATATATAATAATAAATGTAAATTAAAATTTATAAATTCAAGATAGCTGCAAGAGCAAAAAGGCAAAACTTTCTTCTAATCTTATCTAAACGACATAAAACACGAACAGGCAGACGAAATTATTCATCTTCTACACACTTATGCTTAAAATGTTCATACGCGAACAAAAGCATGTACCCAAAATAACATAAAGTCGGCCGAGTGGCAATCGTGCTCATCTGCAAAACGCAAGATCACAGGTTCAATCCTCGTAGAGGTTTGTGAAACGAATGTTTGGAATCCACTTTACCAAAAATCTATAGGCCCAGTCCTTAAAAGTCGACTTACTTTACACGTTAACAACAATTCAAAAATAAACAGATCACTGTATGTGAATACTTATACAATAACAAAACAATTGCAATTAATAATGATAAACATCAGAATACAGTCACATTGGTGCTGTCAAGCACAAGAGACGTGTATACAATACACTAACCAACCAGAAAACAAAGAAACATCAAGTAGAAGCTCTAGAGTTATGAATTCACACGGCAGGACTCTGAACAAAGACCCACTATAAAAAAACATACAGCATAGAACAGCATAGCATAGCACAAACAGCATAGAACAAAAAAATATACAGCAATTGACCTCACCAAAAGGGATCCAAAATTGGTACTTATACATGATAAGGGAGCGCCATGCCATAAAATTAAGAACCCAAATTGGAATACGAACTATGATTGTTCCGGACAGTCCCGGCTTCATATCTCATGCCAGACTAAATTCCAAAATAAACAAGCCGGTACTTAGTTATAAAAATGAACTATTAACTCGATAATTTTAACAATTCCAATTTGTCACTTGCAATGTTCTGTTCCTCTTGTATTAATAAATAACGTTTTTTATAAATGTGTATTTAACTTTTCCTTTATTTTACCATTTTAATTAAAATATTTGTGTTTTCGAAATCGAAAAAACTTAATTTACTTAACTTTTCAGCATTTTTTTAAAATTGCCCTTAACTTTTCTTTTTAAAAAAGCTTTTTACGCTTTAGTGAGTTTATATTCTCAAACTCAGGGGGATAAATTAACCCCCTGCCGTGCTAAATGACGCCTCTGGCTCTACCCGAAATGTTATTGCTCTACAAACATAGAATTTTCATCGTGCTTAACAACTAATGTTTGGTGTTCGTGTTCAACATATGATCTTACTGAAACCGAACCGTTACTACTACAAATTGATCATGAAGGCGGCCTAAAATATGTTAGTCAAAAACATTCAGCTTTTATGATCCAAAACTTACCTCAAACCTACTGCCTCTCCCGAACAGAGATCATGAGATTAGGTCTAGTGAAAAAGTAGGGGTTTAGAAAATAATTCTGCGTTGCAGGAATCAATCTAATTGAGAAAGACTGTTTCTAAAGTCGATACAAAATGATCTGTGAGATTATACATACTACGTTTTACATCTTACGTAGAATTGTTTCAAAGACAAATTTCTATATGGGTCTTTTAAGAACGCTACATAGTAATAGCAGTCTTGATTTTGACATAGCAATTTTGACCTGACTCAAAGTGAATAAAGTTTACTTCGACAAGTGTGACAATTTTATGCAAGCCTAGCAATTCAAGCCAAAAATGTTTAAATAAGGTTGAATCAGTTTGTCTAACGGTTGCAATGGCTTTAACAGGATAAGAAAGAAAAACATAATGTACTTCTTAAAAATAGTTGATATTGATCGGAATCGATCAGAGATCCAATGACACCCTAATCCCGAAACTGTGGTCACCAGGCTACGGAATCACACTATCTAACTGGCTTTCCAAACGTTATTTATAATTAGCTCAACAGATCTCAAGAGACGCCTGTAATACAGTAGAAGAAAAGTGCGAGTTGGTTAACCTACGGCCAAACAGTGACGACAGCGAGAGTGCAATAAAACAATATTGAAATACATTTTAAGTTTGACAAACTTCCTTACATAACTATTCTAGAAAATTGAATTAGGTTAGTTATAAGAACCAAGCCATTTACGTTGTTCCAACGAGTTCTTTTGTGTTTGTTCATTATGTTCAACACAATATCAAATTTTCCAAGCTAATAGCAAATGACTCACAACCTTGTTTCAAGTTATCATGCTATCTTTGTAGAAGCCATATGATCTTCATTAACACTTTATCCCAGCTTCAGGAAATGTGCTATCAATTGAGGCGGTAGTCGAAAAATAGACCCATACGTCCACAAACATTTATCAAAAGAATATTTCATTCCATGCACCATTCTAAAATCTACTTAAATACAAAGTTTTAGTTCAATGTCTTGTAAACAGAGGGCAGGGTAGTTATTTGAATGGCAGCATACATATGGCAATGACGTAAACATCAAATAGGCACTTTTTCCGACAGCCCTCTCAGTTACCTTCCGAGGGCTGCTGTTTGTCCTCTTGGGACGTAACAACCTATTTCGGTGAACTTCATAAAGAAACATTAGGTACGATTAAAATCTAACTTCTCCTTAGTTTCAAAACTGATTTGTAAATAACCAACAAAATTCGTTTTTGTTTTGAAAGGTAATAAATTTCATAAATTAAAACCTCTATTCTGAGTTATCTATACCCATGTCAATTTTAATTTGGTTTTTTAATTATTTTAATACATTAAAGGATAAATTTTATTAATCTGAAGAACAGACTAGGATATTTTTCTGCTAAATTATTTTTTTACGTATAATTTTATCACATTTCTGTGCTCATAGAATATGAACTCGGTATTCGGGAAAGTGGATATTTCTAGAAAGATTAGACTTACTCGCAAAGAAATCTAAGCTTTTTCTGAGATAAATTGTAGCAATAATGTTATATAAAACATTTTCGTTTGATGGGGACACCACCTTCTCCACTTCTCTTGATCCGTCACTGATTGTGAGTGGTTTCCCTGTTTGTCTTAAAACTTTCCTCTTCAGTATTATTTGTAAACCCCCAAGCTTATTATTTCTGAGTAGAAAATTTAGTGTACTTTTTATAATTTAATTCCTAAAATCAATTAGCTTCCATATTTTTTTTCGAAAGTCTGCAACAAAAAATAAGTATCAGTTACCAAATATTGATTATAAGAATGTATTTAAAGAAGTTTCTTACAGTCACATTAACTAAGAACATCAGATAGTACATTTATTCGCTAATAGAGGAATGACTGGTGTTTAAATGTACAACATTTTATATATATTAAGTAGTTTTTCTTTCTTTCTACCACTCTTATCAATTTACTGTAAATATTACACCTTGTGTAAAATTAACGTAGAGTTGTTTACTTAATGACATCAGCAGATGTTTTCTAAACACTGTTAGACAGTTTTTGCAGAAATAAATGTAGAAAGAGTTATATTTAATGTTTGTATTATCTGCACTTAGTAGATAAAGTACAGTATATTTTAAGGGATTGATAGTAGATATCAGTTGTGCATCAGAAATAGCCTCCCTTCCATAACTTATTTGGCAAAATTAAAAAATCGCATTATAGAAGTAGCCAAGCTCAAGAGTCAACACTCTATGATAGGAGATAGGAAGACGGATGAAAATGGGAAAACCTTATTCCAATATTTACTCCAATCTCCATTAATAAACATACATATAGAACCAACCAGATTTAAGAAAAACAGCTCCAGGTAGAATCCTCCTGTCACATGTCATATCCAATAAACTAATTAACAAAGAAGTCAACAAAAGATTACCCCCAGACTATGGAGAAATATACTTAACGTTCAATTTAAAAATAGACAAAAACTAGGACATAATAAAATAAACCAAATATGACAAAGCTGATTGGGAATAATACAAAATAAATCTGAAAAAAAAAATTCAACAAATAAAATTACTCATTACAAACATTACAGAGATATATAATACTTATGATACACTCAGTAAATATATCATCATAGAATTTCAGAAAAACAGTGCCCACTAAAAAATAATAATAATAATTTTATATGCAGAAAGGCTACCAGCTGAAATTATAGCACTCATAACACAAAAAAAATCTCACAAAAAAACACCATAAGTGACCATGAGAGCAAATCACAAACGAGATAAACAAACTACAAAAAGAAATAAAAAAACAATTAGGACAATTCAGATGGAACAAAATATTAAATTTATTACAGAATTAGCAGAATCTTACAACACAAAAAGAAAACTTTGGAAAATAATCTTTTCCGGCCGAGGACAGAAAACAAATGTCATTTCGAAACAAATTTGAAGACGTTGCAATTACTTAACCAAATATCTTATTTAAAATAAACACACACACAAAGCAAAAACATATTTGGACTCTTCTAAAACTAACATAAAATTCTTAAAAGAAGTGGTACAAACAGTACAAACTATTAGAAATCTGACATAACACAATCAAGACATCAGGGATTTGGATTGTCAAGACAACCACGCCAATAACATTGAAATTCTCATAAAAGAAGTCACTCAAGATTATATAGTTCAAATTTTAAAGAAAAAGAACACTGCTCCCGGCGCAGACCAAATACCATATATCACTCTAAGAAAAGGACCTAAAATTTTATTGAAAAATCTTGCTGAATTATCCAACTCCTTACTCACTTCTGTATATATATACCACCAAAATGGAAAGCGACCTACACAATATTTATCTTAAAACATAATTTTAAAAAATCCCATCTGAAAATTATATAACCTTAAGCAACATTATTTCAAAAATATGTGAAACGATCCTAACCAAAAGACTAAATACATTCTTGGAAGATTATTACCTTTTAAATAATAGTCAAGCCGGCTTCAGAACTAAAGTATCCACCATAGATCAGGTTTTCAGAATAGTTACAAATGTCCAAAACTCTCTCAGTAAAGAACTTAAAGCGGCAGCCATATTCATGGACCTTTCTTGTGCTTTTGAAACTGTCTGGCAGGACGATCTTATATACTAGCTATACCACCATGAAACTACCCACAACAACAATACGTTGGATTACAATCTTTTTAAGTGGCCGAACAACAAGAGTAAAAATTGGCGATGAACTGTCTGAAAACGTCATCATTAAGCGAGAGGTATCACAGGGAGCCACTTTGATCTCAATTCTACATTCAATTTATGTCAATGACACGCGACACAAGAACACACCAAATTAGGTTTATTCGCAGATGATACTACCTATTAGACCCATGGAAAATCAATAAGATTAAACCTAAGTAATCTACAGAAAACTGCCAAGAAATTCACCAATTGGTGCAAAACCTGGAAACTAATAATTATTGCAAAGAAAATCCAACTTCTCATCTTCTACCTCCGTGGAATCCGTACTCTAAAAGCAAATAAATGAAAATCAACAATGTCTTTGTTAAACCCTCCAAAACAGATAAAAATACACATAAATTACTCTCGACTAGAATCTAGCCCTCAAACAACATATCAAAGAAGTACGAAAATCAGATTTTCAGTCTCACCCAGCTTTGAGATCCCTTTTTAGTTCAGTCCTTCTAAATAGATTGAATATCAGATTATATTCCTCCACATGGAGAGCAATAGTTTTCTACGGTCAAAAACTATATCATTCATCAACAAACTTAAAACACTTGAGAAAATTTGAAAGATTTTGGATCAGGCATTCCCAAAAGATGTGGCAGACAAAGAAGTGAAATTTTCGACAAAATAAAAATCACTCCAATTGAAGAAAATATCGAACATAACAAAATCAAATGCATCACGTTAGAAATTGACAGAAAATTTATCACATTAAATCTACCTAAAGAAATGATTCATCAAATCAAGAAGCACAGTATCTATCACGTATCAAGAATTTATAGCAAAATTAAATAACGTCAAAAAAAAATAAAAAAAATAAAATAAACAGCGAACACAAAGAAAAACAAATTCAAAATATTAACCACTAATACTCTTACTTCCACGGATACAACCTATCTAAAACTACTGGAAAGAAGGCACAATTAATCTACTCACATTAAAGAAAAGGGACCACAAGACTAAAGAATCAAGAAAAAAATAGAAAAGCTTCTCTGGGCACCTACTTACCTTAACTACCCTCACAGCATCATCTACCTCCTACTCCTAAGGTAAACACCAAACTAATTGTACTCTACTTAATTCTATAATGGTAAATCATTGACACATTAGACAAAGGACTCAGTAGAAAAGTTCACCTAGTCCCTCCCACTTTGGATAAGTTAGGAATTTATAATATTCGTTCGTTCGTTGCACAAAGTAGTGAGGATCTCCAAAAATAAATAAAGAGAAGAATCATATCGACAACCCACAACAAATAATACACAAATTAAAAATGCAACTTCAAGTAAGATATGGAAACGATAGAAGAGGAGAAAGAAGAAGAAGAGACGGCAACGGAAAATAATGAAAGTCCAGTCCTTACCGTTGAGAACTTTCCCTTTTGGCCTTCACCCAAAACAAATTATCCCACTAATCCTATAAACCAATCAACTAGAGACTCACCAAACAATCAAAATGACTCCTCTAAAGTAAATCCTACACCCAATAGTAATTCCAAACAGATCACACAAGTTAAGAAACCAGGATCTGATCAAAACAATGTAAAAACCAAAAATGCAGGAACAAATGGCAAAAAAATATGTTCTCTTAATTAGTAACTTAAAGAATGATCTCTTCAATCCACTATCCTTCTTTGGATTAATAAGAAACAAATATTTAAATGACGTACTATTCCACCAACAGAAGTACAGGGGTGAAGATACATTTTCAGGACAAACAAAGTAAAGATCGATTCATAACTAATTTTAGGGAA
>JAGDQP010030095.1:439-22868 GCA_022664845.1 Lepisma saccharinum | reverse complement strand
GAAAGTAACTCGCAAAATAGATATCACTTCATTTGTGAGTAGAATTCCTGCGTCACTCTTCCTTTTACCCCAAACGGGGTTTTGTACTGATTATTATATACTATCACTTTCTAAAACTAATAATCGTGAAAACATATGCTACCTCACATAGCAGTTATGTAACCTTAGGATGCATAACATAGTAGGTGCTCTATTGAAACTAAGTACCAGACCATTATTGTTAATAGTTTCCAGTCCTTATCAAAAGACTATCGGAGTCTTTGTGATTGTTACAAGAGTTACAGCGTTCACTTGCTTCTTTGTTGTAAATATTGACATTGTGTTATTTGTAAACCTCCATTTTAATTTTTAATGTGCAACATGAGCTGGACTTATGCGAGGTTTCTCTTATAAGTATGATTCTCAAAGGGAAGCCACAAACCAGCGAAGGCTTTTTTCCCTGCTCCTGGATGTCTTCGACTGACACTGTCTTCAGCTGGTCGTTCATGGCATGTTGGATATTCTGAAGAGTTGCAGAAAGGCGACCGCGAAATATGCTTTGACTTAAAACAGTAAGTAGTCATATGGATTCAGATTAGGCGGATAAGGAGGCTGTTTTTTCCAGGAGAGAACGATGCAGTAATGGATTTAATTTTAATTACGAGAAGGTTCATAATATTTTGACCAAAGACTTGGGTAAGTAGGGACCGAAGACTTCAACAGATGAATGCTCTGCAAATTATTTTTTAGGCAATAAATAGTATCACTGTGGTACCACAGCTCCCTTACTTTCCTCATGTGAGTTCACGTGACAATATTCTGTCGCCACAAAACTCTGTGGTCGCTATTTTTTTAAATTTTGTTGAGAACATCCAGCAGGTCATAACGGATCAAGTGGAGACGTTATCAGCTTTAAACTCGAACCAGTATTTCAAGTAGGAACAGAGTCTGCATGCGAGTGTGTGACTTTTCTAGTAAATTTGTTTTTAAGGAAATATATTTTGTTTGTATAATTAAGTTAGTCAATATTCCTATAGAATGACTCATTGCTTTGCTTAAAGGGTTCGTATAGCTTATATAGAATAACTGTTCAGGTGTTATACGGAGTGGTTTCAGTTTATAGATAAAATTTGTAGGGGACGAGTATTCGAAAAAAAAATCAACATGAAATCCCATTCTTTTTTTTAAATGCCAAATCGACTTGTTACATCGGTTAGGTTAGGTTAGAAATTTTACCATTAATCATAAATGATGCATTAAAGTAACTGTACGTTCTGGAGAGCTGATTCGTACCAATAAGGTAGATGTTAGTAATCTCATCGAATTAACAGTGTTGCCAACCGGGTTTGAAGCACTGTATTTTTAAATTCCACTTCATTATTTATTGAATATTTGGTGTTCCTCACAGGGACAATAAACTTCACACGTGGACAGATTGCAGTGTTGCCAATTGTCAACAAAATACGACTTTGAACTTCAAAGTGTTTCTTGTAAACATTTCACCTCGTATATTAATCATATTTTGCAACATTGCTTTCTGTATTTCACATATGCAGTTAATGATCCCTTAGGAGTAACAAATATCTAATAAACATACGTAGTGACATTTGAAAAATCAAAATTTTTTTTAACACTGGCAACCAAATGATATTACATTTTAACTTCCAATATCTACACTATTTGTACAACTCAACTCTGCAAGACGAAATTTTGTTTATTTTAATGCATTTTTCATGATTTGTGGAGAAACATTTTTATTGAATTGGATTGATTTATGGTTTTAAGCAATTTTGACGGAATAGGGTGGTGACAAGATGTTGGCAAGTAGTGGGCCAGGGACTAATTTGGAGGTACCATCGCGGTGTTTTCCTGAAATGGCTGGGGAAAACTCTGGAAAATCTCAAGGCGATCGCTATGATCGAGTTAACGCTCTATCAACTGAGTTATGGTCGATCGGTAAATAATATCTATTAATATAACAAATCGAATTTGTTTTGAAATCAGACCTCTTATATCTGGAAAACGATATTGACTTTGATAAGGGATTCTGCCAATATTTTCACTTTGGGGGCATACAGCCGAAATTTAGGGGGTTTAGAAGTGTTTGTAGTGATTTTTAACTGTAAACAAATTAAAGTTGGTGAGAATTTGGGAGTGACATCTCCATTACAAGGAAGGGAGAGGGGGGAGCTGGGGATGGCAGAGAACCTAATTTTGACGTTTGAGGAAGATAACTTGGTGAATATCTCTCCAAAGCATGCCCCGATAATTTGGAACCACTACCTATACTCACCAATGCACCGTATTTTAATCTGAAGCCAATTCAACCATTCTATTACATTTCATGCCTCTATCTTCCTTTACAGATATATAATTGCAGTGTTGCAAGGTCATGTAGAACCAATACTTCCGTACATCAGTGATGCGGGTGCACTCTGCCCTGAAAACAGCATATTCTCGCAGTTCGCAAACGTTTACTCTTGTATACGTAAGTTATCAACATTTCCAATTCTTTGTTTGGATTTAAGATAATTTATTCCTTTTTTTATGAATTTGAGTGTACAATTTTGTGATTTATTAAACTTTCTTCCTCATAATCTACAAACTAAATAAAGGAAAAACGCCATGATTAACTTTGTGTGGTTTTGTACACGGTAAGGTTTATAAATAAGTGATTTTGTTAACCTGCGAGAAAAAAACAATAGCATTGGGAACTTGGTAGAGAATACAGCTCTCCTAGTCTCCGGGTTAACCTACTTTTTAACTAACAGATCTAAAAAGAACCAGAATATCGACCTTTTCGCGTTAAGATTAGTGTAAATTAACGTTAGATGGCAGCACTATGTATGTCTCTAATGTGTTTTTTTTTTTTTTTGTTGATCTCCAAATTTCAATGTTGCTCCTACAAATTTAAGCTTAGAGAGTTCAAACTTTCAGAGAAGTAAGTTCATAAGAGTTTTAAGAGTTCAATCCGTGACGATTTTTAATTTTATTTTTTGTTCATTGTTGAAAGTACTTGATTGTTGTTGTACGTTTTGATATTCACAACAACAATGGATCAATTCGTAGAAACGAAGTTCACAACACTAAATCAGAAGGGGGAAAATTTTCACTCTTTTTCTTTTCAATAAGAAAGTGATTTCAACGAAAATAATTATTTTGAATCAAAAAGAGTGGATTATAACTAAACACTCTTGCTTTGGATAGAAAATGTGATCTTCTAAGATGTAATTTCGATGCTTTGCGGATGTAATTTATTCTTTAAACTTTAAACTTTCTTATCTTTTTTAGAGTAGTTCACAAGGCATCATGGGTACCAGTCATGTTTGTTTTCCGCCACTTGTAACCACACAGGTTATTGAAAGATGAAACTCTACTGTGAAGTTAATCGCGTTTAGTTTTAAAAAAAAAAATAACAACAAAAGACCTGATTTCTATTGTTAATAAAAAAAAGTCGGGACGAAAGGGATCTTCTGTAAGGAACTCTCTCGTCGTTGCTTATCTACCCTATAGGGGATAGCACGTTGGGTAAAGCTGATGAATAGCAGGTTCAATTTCCACCTGAGGTCGGTTTTTTTTTTTCATTCATAAGAGCACTATTTTCCTTTCGCACTATTTATGAAGAAATGCTTCTTTTTTACATTTGATTTCATTTTAATGTTGAAAAGATGAAAATATTCATCTGTATACATGGAAATTCATCTACAAAAGCCATTACATTCCCATCCAAAGGAGCTACCGTAGATCTCATATGTTTTTCTCCAGCGGAAATTTCTCAACTTTTTCTCCGATGAAAATCCACTCTAAAAGAGTGGTCTCTCTTTCCGCTCTCTTAAGATGAAATATTCCGCTCTTCCGAATGTAGTGTGTTTAGGAGAAATATTCAAGGTTCATCTTCATCATCAACTACTCATTCTTGAGGGGCTTGGTACAAAGATCGTGTAACCCACATTATAAATTTGCTTAGAAAAATAGACCGTAGGATACAGCTACATGGTAAATTCAGTATTATTGTCAAGAAAACTATTGAAGGAACTTCGGGTGATATTTTGGTATATAAATCTTTGTTCTTTATATGAATTTGAATGTCGAAAAATCACCAAAAATTAAAAACAAAAAATGTATTTGTGGGTTACACCATTTTTACACTTCTCATATACATTAATTACAATTTTATAGCTCAGAACTAGGAATATTTTAATAAAGATGCAGTATTCTTTTAAAAAAAAGAGTAAACGAAAGACACAGCAAACTGTTCTTTGGCCAAGAATTGAACACAAGATTTATTTTTGTCAATATTTAACTGTGATAAAGGTTATCTTTCACATTCTTTTAGTTCACACTGATTCTGGGTGGAAGGGCAGTCAGTACCTTTGATCAAAGATTAGTTGGCTCAAAAGTTGTTTAAAACTTGCCTCCCTGTTTACCCTGTTCACCCATGGAATATCTATATCAAATTCTTGAGTCTCACGTTACAAAATAGTTAAGAGACGGCACTGTTGAAGTACTTAGTCTCAAATAATTTTTCGTATTAAAGATTCTATTTGCTAATATGTAACTTCTTATAAAAAATTTAGGAAGAAATTCCTAATTCTGAATTCTGTCCACCCTAGAACTATCACTTTAATTAGAAATCAATAACCTTCCAAAGATTGAAAATATCGTAAATGCTAGGTCAAGGACATTTAATTTTACTAAAAACACTGGAGTACATGCGAAGTAAATTTTTTTGTATTCTTACCCTAGACTTTTGTACGAGATATTAAAATTTATTTAAATACTATATTTAATGTGAACATTTTGGTATAACATGCATTGAAATTGAACATCTACCTACGTTCTGTTTTGTGTGTCTATAATTAAACAAATCAAGAATTTATCGGTGACTCGGAAGGATTTTAAACCAAAAGTCTCCAATCGACCTAACAAATTAGAAGGAAGTAGAGACTTTACATATTTGCTTATTATGCCCTCTTGACGAAAATATTAAAAGTCCCCAAAAATCCATACTGTGCTTCAGCCATCCAATTTGGAAAATGGCGGCCGAAATTCAGTTTTATTGCAATAACTTCTGAATGGTCAGAGTTATCAAAAAATGTAAAGAGACAAAAATTATTCTTGATAGAAAAGCAAATAATTTTTGTATGAAACATTTAACCGAAAAAACGGCGCGATCGAATTTTAACTTTTAAGCCGTCACCTTAGACCATTATTTCGAATACGTATCTTTGTTTTCGAACCTCCAAAGTCAATTGGCACTAGCCCATCTTGTCAAGCGCACAGTTTCCGAGATACGAGTATCCATAAACCGCGTGATCGGTATTTAAGTTTTAAGCCGCGCCATCTTTGATGTTTACTTTTACTGTGTGGTCGTACAGCTGACAATAAGCACCGCTAAATCAGGTCAATAAACGGTGAAAATATTGATTCTATGGATTCTCCCGGAATAATATATTCCAGAGGTAAACTAGTCCCCCAATTTGGTTTGGGCGAGGACTGCTTCAGGTGACTCCATGACAAAGGCAGGCGCTTCGCGTGCTCGAGTAGTGGTGAAGACAAATAGTAGTGTCGATGCAGCTCGTTTGAGATAGTATGTTTATGATTTTGAGGTGGCCATGTCAACAGGCTTTTGGAAATAATGCTGTGAATGAATGCACCTTCGGGCATTGGTCCCAGAAATTCAGGTCGGGAGATTTTGTGGCTGGCGGTCACAGGCCCTGAAGGCAGCAAGAGAGCAGGACAGCAGTCAAACGTATTGTAAGCTTAGCGAACGCTTCTACGTTTCTGAAGAAACAAGACTTCACCTGTACCACATACGGAAGGAGTACAAGTTCAGCAAGTTGGTTCTTCACATACTGTCGGAAGTCAACAAGGACCAACAAGTGACAGCCATATTCGTTGCTTTCTCAGCACCACAACACACCCATATTCGATCGAGTGCCCACCAGTGCCAAAAAGTGGGTCCTATATAAGACTCCCAAGCGTGTCAGACATTGCTTGTCACAGGGAGACGCTCTGCTTCACACTATACAAGACACCATTACACCCACGTAAGACCATGCTTTGTATCTGGTGGGCTAGTCGAAAAGTGATGTACTACGACATGCTACCACTAGACCAAACAGTTACTGCAAACCTGCACTCGCAACAGTTGGAACGTGTGCAACAGACACTGCAGCAGAAGGAACGAGCATTACTAAATCGCAAGGGTGTGCTGTTCCTTGCCAACAATGCCAGGCCGCATATGGCGCGGGTGGCCAGGAATACCATACACAGACTTACCTGGGAGAACTCTCCATCGAACTCTCAGGACCTTGCTACAACAGATTATCACTTCTTCCATTCCCTGGAAAACCACATTCGTGGAAAATTCTTCGCCAATGAGTCAGACTTACGGAAGGCACTCACGACCTTCTTTGCTTCGAAGAATCCCCTGTTTTACCTCCGGGGCATTGCGCAGCTGCTGGAATGATAGCAAAATGTGCTGAATGCCGAAAGCGATCACTTTTAATACTAACTGTAAGTGAAATTTTCTGTATAGTCTACCTTGAGATTTTTATTAGAAAAACAGCAATAATTTTTGGGTACCTTGTTACCGATTGCAGTTCCTCCATGACAAAGGAATTAGCCCTACCACCGAGTAAGCAACTAAAGTTCTAATTTTTCTAATTTAAATTTGAATTTTATTTATTTATGACATCTAAGGTTCAGGTCGTGATAGGGGAGGGGAAAGGATTCGGGAAGGCGTCGGGCAGGGCATATGTTGAAGGTGTCATCCCGTATTTGTCTGGTGTGACTGAGGAAAAAACCTGGTAAACCCTCAGTCAGGATCGTCGGCCACTGGGATCGAACCCACGACCTCCCGAATCCTACGCCAACGCTCAACCACTCAGTTACGGCAGCTCGGTAGAATGTGCCAATAGATGCAATTTTGTACAATCCGATTTGCTGTGCTCAGCGATGTGTGAACAGTACCAGAAAACAAATTATAAGAACTCAATGGAAGTCGCCGTGGCTCTGGCGGCAGCGCGTCTGACTATGATTCTGCCGGCCCGGATTCAAATCCCAGCTAGGAGGTGCACTCAGCTTCCTATCAAATTGATCACCAGAGTGTCTTTGGTATTCCTGGGCATCTTGGGATGTAAAGGCGGTCGAACATGGGGTTGACAATAACACCCCACTTTGTGCTGTTGTTGAGAATATGAACTACCTCCACATCCCCCATGCGCCGTTCACGGCGAGCGCACATTGTACGGGGAATACCTTTACCATAACTTGAAATGTTATTTTACAGCTCCGAGTATTAAATAATTCTAATATGTGAACAATTCTTTTATAATTATAATGATTCTACTTGAATGATGTATTTGAAATTTTGTATATCTTCAATAAAATCCAGAATGGTAGATATTTAATCCTTTGTATTTTTTTATTTTTCATCCTACAGAGAAAATATTATAGACTTCAACTATTTTTATGAAGAATATTTTATTGTCTTTTACATTTTTTGATATCTGTTATAACTGCAGTAATTCCCGAAGAAAGTGAATGTGGCCGCCATTTTCCAAGATGGCGGCTGGAGCACAATGTGGATTAAGTTAATGTAAAGCAACGATCTCCAACAAAAGATGGCAGCATACCACCGTATATGTCTAATGTATTTTTATCGTTGAACGAAATTTCAATGCTGCTCCTAAAAATTCAAGCGTAGAGAGTTCTAACTTTCAAGGAGGAAATTCTATAACCAATTCAAGAGTTTCATCAATGCAGATTTTTAATTTTAGTTTTTTTTTTCATTGTTAAAAGAGCTTCATTGTTATAGGTTTTTATATTCACAACAATAATCAAACGATTTTAACAATGAAGAAAATCGAAAATAAAAAAATGGACATTGATCGAACTCTTGAATTGGTTATGAACTTTATTGCCTCAAAGTTAGAACTCTCTAGGCTTGAATTTGTAGAAGTAGCATTGAAATTTCGTGCATCGATAAAAGCACATTAAACATATATGGAGAATATTCTTTGACAACGTAGAAAAATAACTGTGTGGCTCAATATCATCCACAGGCATCTTAATCTCAGTGTTGCCATCTACACTTAAAAGTGAAAATATGAATATACTTCTACATCGTTCAACGTAACCGCGCCAAACTTGGCATAAATATTCTCCTTCACACCCTAGGCAAGTGAC
Source organism: Lepisma saccharinum (assembly GCA_022664845.1). Lineage (NCBI taxonomy): Eukaryota > Metazoa > Arthropoda > Insecta > Zygentoma > Lepismatidae > Lepisma > Lepisma saccharinum. The sequence goes on along the minus strand of JAGDQP010030095.1, from coordinate 14,696 downwards.
TGTGTGGTTTGACTGACACCTCCCATTGATAGTGTTTCCATCTATACGTAAAAGTGAAAATATGAATGTACTTCTATACCGCTCAACTTATTCGCACCAAACTTAGCGAATGGTACATAAGTGTATTCATATTTTCACTTTTAAGTGTAGATGGCAACACTGAGAATAGGGTGCCTGTGGGAGGTATTGAGTAACACAGTTATTTTTCTACGTTGTCAAAGAATATTCGTGCAAGACTTAATGGGTATAAGTTGAACGGTGTAGAAACCTTTACGTAATATGTATGTATTATTTCACTTTTGTTTGCCCTAATCCCAGAAAGCAGCCATTTTGGGCGCCATCTTGGAAAATAGGGAAATCGTTTAATGAAAAATGGGCACCCTACAATTTGGAAATTTACACATCCTGAATAATAAAGTCCAGCAATAATATCAAACTTAGCACGAAAATCGAGCGGGAATACATTTGACACCATAGTATAAAACTTAAAGAAAGGAATTAATTTAGTGACTTGCAGAAGTGTAACTTTACTTACTATTACAAAATATCGTGCAGGAAAATACAATTTACCCAACTATTATTTTCTTTGAATCTACTAGGACTTCGCCCATAGTTAATACATTTTCTGCTTTAAAACTTTAAAAAGAATTGTTCTAAAATATTTATATTTCTCCTCTCTTCCTTCTATTACGACCGCTACTACTACTACTAATAATAATAATAACTATATCTTTTTAATTTGGAATTTAAAATTTGACTAAATACAACAACGCTTCATCTCAATTGATAAATTAATTAATCTGTTATTGATTTTTATTTCTTGAAACAATACAGCCCTGTTGTAATTAAGTAATTAGAAATTGTATCTTGGTGTTCGTTGCACAAAAAGTTGCAAGAAGTTCCTATTTTGGTCATCAGAGAGCAGTAGATATTGAAATAGCACCGGATTCCTCTACCGTTAGTTTTGCGAACTCGCTGAATATATGAAAAATGCATTTGTGGACAAACACAGATTTATCAGTCACGTCTTCGAGTGACGCTAAGAAACGAGTCTATTTCTCTGTTAGCGGCCCTCACATATGTACAGCTAATTTCGGATCTCGCGAACTATAAGCCCGATTTGGATGCTTGAATTTGCATTTGAAAGCTCTTTGCCATACAGACAAAAATTGGATCGGTAGAACCTCCCTGGCTCCCGCTAGGGTGGTTCGAAAAAAAATCAGAATTTCACCTTTCTGGTGATAGTACTGACCCCAGACCATATAGGCGACCGAAACGTGCGGAATCATAATCTACATTTCAATATGTTTCAAACAGTGTATCCCACGTCAAAATCGGTGAAGGGGATCAAAAGTTATGAGTCTTTTAGCCCAATCACAGAATTTTCATAAATGGTAGAAAAGGGCCTCTGTCATTCTGTATGTCTTTTTGCTTTAGTAAAAAATGCTTGGTACCAGGGGATTTGGGGGGTCAATTGCGGGACTCAGAAGCAAATTGATGCTTACTTTTTGATAGGAGTTACCGTTTTCGAGATACGGTGCCTGCCATGGTCCAAAATTGAACTTTTGTATAAAACTATGCACCTTCTTTTTTTAAAAGTGTATGGTCTTAGTCAGCAGTGTTAACTCCATTTTGTAAAGAAAAAAGTGGACATAGTACCTTCTGGTTCCAAGGTGACGATATATTAAAATTGATTTAGAAGTATATTAATATTCGTTTCAAATGCTAATTCAATAATTTAACAAATCAATGCAATCATATTATCAAGATTTAAAATACATTTAAAAAATGTTTGTAAAGATGTTTCAAAATGGTGATTTTTATAACTATTTTAAGTTGCAACAAAATGTATTTTGAAATTATTTCCTTAAAAATATTGAGTGCTTATTAAAAAATAATTCTCCATTTTTGTTATATGTACAGCCGAAATACTAAGAACCAAAAATATTAAGTGAAAAATTCCAGTGTCCATTCGTGAGAACGAAAGAGGAGAGAGAGAGAGAGAGAGAGAGAGAGAGAGACAGAGACAGACGGACAGAGACAACGGACATTACACTTCTGATGTCTTATTGTTTGTAATTCAGAAGGTAAACTTGATCATAGACACATCTGTAAGTGCGTGAAAACCGTATCGAGGGTTGTTTGAAAATTGCGATAAATTATCAAGAGATGGCGCCACCCTTCCTTACGTCACACCAGTATTGGCACGCATAGTTCTTCACACAACACTAACACAATTTCAGTAATGTGCGAGGCGTAGTTCACGTTCGTACTTTGCACAAAACTTTGTTTAAAGCAGTGGACGATAACGGAACTCAAAACCAAGTTACATGAAGTTTACCGAGACACTGCACGAGCGTTAAATCTATTTATTTCTAGATAGATGAGTCCATGGGTCTATCGAAGGCGAAGCGCACTTCGGAAGCATAACTGAGTTTACGAATTAAATTATAATTATAAAACATGATATCGTCATAGAAGATCGCTGAATGAAAGTGCTCAAAAAATTGCACTAATCCGAATTTCTTCCTCATGCATCAGATTTCCTAGACTTAGCCCCTTGTGAACTTTTCCTGTTCCCAAACTTTAAAACTTCGTTTCTTGAGAACAAATGTTTCATCTAATTATGTTATCGAAGCTGTTAAAAAACTACTTTGAATAGTGTGAAAAATCGTCTCTTTCTCTATGAGATTAAAAAATTAAAACCTTATAAGACTACGTGTATAGACTTCGATAGATGTTAGCAATAACACTGATTCTTCTCTTAAAAAGTAGTTTAACCTTTTTTTAAAAAAACCTTGAACTTTTCAAACATTCCTCATATGTGTTGTTCGCTATTATACGTAATAGGTCGTGGTACGTATGCTTCACGGATACAAGAGCATAACTATATTGTAAACATTGTCCGCTTCAAAATAATCGCATCATTTGATGACTCTGTATGCAACACGAAATTTCAGCAACGAAATTAAAATATAGTTTGAATAATTAATTAGTTTATCAACGTATTATCATTTATTTTCTATAGACTACGGAGTTCATAATTACTTCTTTTTTGTTTGTTTCTTTCTTTCAGTACAATTTATAAATTATTTCCGCTACAGACAAGTACAGGAACAACTTAGTTCGAAGAATGACCCCGTGTTGCAGATTCTGTGCACAGCAAGTTTCTGGTTGGGTGTCGTTGGATTCAGCGGAGGTGGAGTTGCAAGCAACTTCCCTACAATTTCTTACCTAACAGTACACATTATAGTGATCGCAGTTACATTCAGCTGTGTAGATACTTATTTATGGATTCAGGTACGTCATCAAACAATCTATCAATCTATCTGAATTTACAGCGTGATAAGGCAATGATAATGATATAGTGCTCAGGAAATCTGAAGAAAAATATTCAGTACATTTTCTATGAGATGTACCAACATTAAAAAAATCTAACAAATCTCGCCATGTATTATTCTTAATACAAATGAACTAAATTGAATCGGAAATGCCCATGGTCAGGACGGTGACCTTTTCGAAAAACAAATCAAAATAATCGACCGACCACATGCTTAATTCAAATAGTAATTTACCTAAACTACTCTTTCAGATAGGACATGTTTATAAATTACGGGGAATATTTTAAATAATTCATTGTACAGACATCCGAGAAAGAGAACACGTCCGGTATTTTTTTTTCTACATCACTAGAACGATTCAATATAGGTTACAGCGTGCGAAACGACAAGTGTTCACACGGTAATCATACGCTAGGCATACCCTGTTCAGAATATATATTTTTTGGCTGCTGTGTTAATTTCTTTATTTACTGGGTGACATGAGCTGAAAATAGTATATAAACATGATTCTTTATATTGCCCTCACAACAAGAAATCACATGGAGTTAAACCTGGTGATCTGGCCTGCCATTTCGAGAAAGGTTCGTCCATTTCTACAGCATACGACAGGTAACGCCAACTGGTGGCAAGTGATGGAGCTTCTCAGCTACACGCACACCTGGAAGATTTTCCTTTGACAAGCCTTTTTAAAGTAAAAATAAAATCTCTGTTGTGTATACAACAAATTACCGGTACTAAAAACGTTTCCACAATCTATAAGCACACAGTACGTTTAGTTTTAGAATATACAATTTGTGGAATAGGTTTCAAGATCTCGTTGCAAATTACCTATTTCCTTATTCTTTGTATCCCAATACATTAAATAATTAATTCAATTCAGTGACATTTTCAATATTTTCTGTAGTTTTTTGTTTAAGTAAGACGATTTCATAACTTAATTGTCTATTTCTAATACATGTGATATAATAATTATCTATTATTTCACGATTAGTGGCAACTAAATTATAATCCTGATATCATGCTTGCCCACTGTGCTTTGTTTCCAATATGTTCTATCAATTTTGATATTGATATTAAGGTTACTATTGTATATTATCATAGCACTAAAAGCCACGCTAGTGCATTGGAATGTTTGTTCTGTTTTGTTGCTATACATTTAAAACTGTAGTATAGTGATCATTGGCAAGATGTATAAATGTTACGTAACTTAATGACATACGTATTTGGACAATAAAAAAAAATGAAATAGTTAAAGAAAATGACTGTAGATAACAACACAATTTTGTGAAGTTTAAAGTAATTCGTGCTTGTATAGTTTCTGAGTGGAATCTTCTATTATATATTGACGATAATAAGTAGTTTAATTTATGAAGTAACTGTTTACGTAATATTTTACTTTAATGTCATTATGTTGTTACTGAATAAGCATTTTTACAGTCACCTCATCTAGTTGTGTCTAAGATAGGCGAATAATAGAGTTCAACGTCGCGCAGCTAGGGAGAATATTACTTATTTGTGGAGTAATCTAGCGAGGCATTTATTTAAAAAAAAATGGCGTTAGAATGTTCGATTATGCAGTAGGAAAAGATAGCAGCAACCCGTGGAGTACAAAACACTATTAAAGTTTGCTTAGTATTACAATTGATGTATTTGTTTCATACGAGCATGTGCTCGTATTTCTAAGGACTGCATTTTGTTTATACGTTGTGAAAAGAATGCCAATTGAGTTGAAACTTTGATTAACATGCACTAAATAGTAAAACTGTAGGTCCTTCTCAGCTGTTAACTTCTCAGAAGTACCCTTTGTTTTCCTAACAGTCTTCTTCCAGTTGAAGCAAAGAAACCGTTGTGTGTAATCAATACATCCATTTCTAGAAGTCTTACTTTACAGCCAGTTTCACCCGAGCACTATTACTGGAAACAGTAGAATTTCTTTTTTAGAAAAACTCTTTTAAATTTGGTAAGTGAAAATGTTAAAAAAAAATGTGCGTACAAGGTAAAATTTCTTGAGTGCAACAGTAAATTTCTTGAGTAGTTAAAAATAATGAATCATTGTTGCAGTTCATCAACAGTTTTTGGCAGAGGGGTGCACATATACGAAGTCTTTCACCTTACCCCACACATAAAATATCATATACAGTGAGGTCGGGTGACTTTCGTGGCCAGTGATTCAATTTCAAATTAGAACATTGTCACGGGAATCTCATATCTGGAAATGTTGCAGAATTGGCTTTTCTCGCAGTTAGAAGGAGATTCTGATGATTTTTCATTTACCAACAGGATGGATCACTACCGCACTAGTACCGGCAAGTTGGAGAATTGCTGAATAATGAAGTTCCTCAACGTTGAATCGGCCGTAAAGTGCCTGCCAATCTGGCATTTCACCAATCGACAGCAAGGTTCATTAGTTTAAAAAGATATAACCTTTTGAAATCGGATCGAACACTGTATTCTCCCGCTAGATGGCAAACCATGTCCGCAAATTTGATGCTATCTATGGAAGATTTAGTGTGGTACATTCTAACATTCTCCGTGCTACGCGAGTCGATGATAGAATTTTGAATATGAATTATATTTCTCTCGATTGTTTAGGTATTATTTTCGTGAATGAATAAATAAATTATATAATTTCTTGAGTAGAAATTATAATTCGTGGATGGAAGCAAATCGAAGTATTTCGTGAATTAAAAAAACACACATGATTACTAAATGTTACCAAATATCTATCTACTCCACGTGATTTCTTGAGTGTTTTAGATTTTCGCGAAATTATACTGCTCTTAACTATAATATACTTTGTGCTTAAGTTTTAATAAGGGAAATTAAATTGGTAATAGTGTTTTCTTGGTTATTGTCGACATTGTTCCGTAGCGGGTGTATGTCGAACATGTTTAAGATACGAGCTGTAGTCATCGATTTAATAACTAATTAGAATGGCGACACAAGAAAATGAAGTTGGTGCAGTTTTGTGAATAGCTTTTGATTTAAAATTTTCAGTTTCAAAAAAAAATAATGCAATTTAAAAGTAAAATTACTTGTATGCACAGTGATGTGTAGAGGGCGGATTGATATGCACGGAAAACATCTAAAATATGCACGTAAATTTTCTGTACGTACAAAGGTCAAAATTATTATCTGATATTTCAGATACTTATGCACTAAAAAGTATAAGTAAATATTGCAAAAAAAAAGAAAACATAAAGATGATGTAAACTACCAATTTTTCTGCAGACTATACACAGTTTTTATCTTCACTATCAATTTTCTTTCCCTCATAGTATCAATTCTGTTTGTTGCTACTTTTAGACAGACCTACAAAACTCCTTTGTTTACCGGTAATGATATATTTTGTACGCAGAGAAAGTACTCAGCATTAAAAAACACTGTCAGTCGTATGCATTTTAATTTTAGGAATTTTACTACATTCTTCCCTAGCTCAAAATGTTTAAGCCCAGTTGAAATTCTAAAAAAATCTCAAGAGACCTCTTCTTTCGAGGCTTCGTGATTCTAATGTATTTCTGTTTCATTCATTGTTGTTCTCACAAGTGCAAACAAGTATACTAAATGAAATAAACGCAAAAAGTTTGATTGTCGATAGGTTCTTACTTATTGTAGTAGCGTGCGCAGGATTACAATTAAGGGGAGCAAACAACTTTCTGCTTGAAATAATAATAAAAATAATGTAGGTAAGGTAAAGGTATCCTCAGTGCAATGCGTACGCTCCGTGAACGGCACGGGAATGCAGAGATAGCATTCCACATATTCTTGACATACGACTCGAAGTAAGTGAGGTGGGGTCGACCGCCTTTACTTCCCAGGGTCCCAGGCGTACCAAGGACACATCTAGCTCTCACCGAGCGTGGCTCAGCGATAGAACATTGGCGTAGCATTCAGGAGGTCCTGGGATCTATTCCAGCGGTCGACCATCCCGACTAAGGTTTATCCGGTTTTTTTTTTCATCAGTCCCACCAGGTAAATTAGGTCCTGGCCAACCCTGAAAACTTCACTTATCACCCTTCACTTTACATCTTCAAACTGAAAATCCTGCTGGAATCCCTGGTTAAAACGCAAGGAAATAATTAAAAATTCTGCTTTGTCCTCCTGGTTACCAGGTATATATTGAATTGGGTCAGGCCGGGTCCGAAACCTATACCCGATGACTCGTTTCAGCTCTGCTACGTAGGGGCGCAGTGGTGTAGCGACTTACGTCTCTAACAACTAAGCATCAATGTGGAGGTTGAGTGAGCACAAACTGTACTTAAGTCGACCATCCTCACTGATGCTTTCCTTGGTTGCGCGTTGTCTCAGCAGATGATGAAATCGTACCTTTCTTAAGGCCAGGATTGATTACTTCACTCATTCCTCACCTTACCTGAGTACGTCGGGCGCTACAATTAAACGCATTAAACAACAAAGGTGTATATTAAACCATATCTAATAGGCATTTTGAACGACTAAAATATTGATCATTGCACCAAATCGACAGCGCTCTTCTCATGTTTGGAATAGAATTTTGAATTTATTTATGGCTTTTTTGTATCTCAGGCTCAGATCGGAATAGAGTAGGGGAGAGTGTGTTAGAAGCTAGTCGGCGAGGGTCTAGTTCGTAGGTACCAACCAGGCATTTGTCTGGTGTGAATGAGAAAAAAATCTGGCAAAACTTCAGTCATTCATTTTTGGAATATATCAAATTCACTTATCAAATCATCTCGTTTCCGATTGCCGTCCTTTTTGTATAGAGATTATTTAGAAATTTTCTTCGTATCTTTACCTGTTTCCAAACAACTGACTGATTTATGTAAGTACAATACGTGTAAGATTAGAAGAGTTGTGAGAGATTGTTAACATATTAGAAAATCTAACATCGAGCAGTTGTAACTGAGTTGGTAGAGTGTTGACATCGCATTCGGAAGTCCCGGGTTCAAATCCGGGGGTAGACCATCCTGACTAGGGCTTTTCCAAGGTGTTCGTTCAGTCAGACCAGGCAGATGCCGGGATGGTCCTTAAACCTAGGTCCTGGCCGACTCTATTTCCCTATTCTAATTCCCTCTCCTATTCCGGTCTGAGCCAAAGGTGCAGAAAGGCTATTATTAAGTCAAATCTTCGTCGCATAGCCACCTGTTTGTCAATAAATTTTGGCCTTTGTATCTGTATGAATAAATAAAATTAACACACAACCACTAACCCACAATATTTCTCCGAAATGCGCTCATTCGGAGAGCAAAACGAATAATACGTTAATCTTCCAAGTAACGACAGTGATGCTGGAATGCGATATGTTCTCAACTTAACAAACTGTTTTGATATGGCGATGTGGACTAAAATTACCCAAAACTTTTCTTTGTAGGTATATTCCGTACTCTGGTTTTCCAACAGCTGTAATGTCAGTTTGGCATCCATCAATTTTTCCCTTCGGACAGCGTTGTGCTTTAAATAACGGTTAATAACCTCACGAAGAGTTTCAATTCCGTAAATACAGAAATTCCGTTCGTTTCACGAACGTTCATGAGTAAAACTTTATGGAAATATGCTAGTATATGCACTAACGAGCAAAATATGTCGTTATATGTGCAATAAAACCCCATCATTTCATTGCAAACAGCCTAAATCGGATTTTTAGTCATGCAGATTATCGAATATTCATCAAACCAGAAATATGCAAATATGTAAAAATCCGCCCTCTAGTGATGTGTTCTGAATTTGTTATTGTTTTCGGAGGATTACTCGTTCTCAGAGTGATAACTGTCGCCGAACTTGAAAGCACATACGCTTAAGATTGATTTACTTTTTCAAAGGGACGCTTTAACACGCAGAAAGCTGGATGTAATTTTTAGATTTGCTGTTAGTACATTTATTTCTGGTTTGAATAATGCTACGTTTGATAAAAGCACATCTTGATCTTAGGAGATTATGTACATGGGCTTATCAGATGAAGAACACACACAGATCCTTGTGCATAATGTTGTGTTTTAATTTATGGGCGGACTGGAGTGTGTTTTAATTCAAAATGTTAAGAAGGAGAGCGGGTCGTGTTTTGCTTTAAAATGCTGAGGGTACAGCAAGAGAGTGAGTTAAATTAAAACGCTATAAAGTAGAGGACATGTTTCAATTTAAAATCGGGAAAGGGATGGAGAGTGTTGCAGTTTAAAATATTGAGGAGGGCTCCTGCTCGCTAACATTGAATTATTTTCCTTGCATATGCAATATATTATTGAACTCGAAGTTCTTCCTTTAATTTTTAGCCGGGGGATACGTAGCCGAAACAGTGACATTTGTCGCATCTCCAAACCTAGGAATAAAATGTAAACTGATTTCAACCTGTAAAAATGGAGCCACAAACTAAATTCAACTTTATCTTGTACTAGCTAAAGGAAGAACTGTCTACCTTTTATAACTGACAAAGTACAAGTTACAGTTTTACTGTTTATTGAATATAGGGATGTTCTTAAGAAACGATCTCTACTTTTTTTAATTGAACGTGATTTTGAGCATTTTATATGAATTAAGCCTTGTTACACGTACCTCGGAAATCAGCACTGTGAAGTCTCTGGTTAGAACCATTTTTCTTTTAACACCAGACGAAGGTCGGTATGAACACTTAAACTTGAGTCTCTGTCTCTTTCATCTTCTATTCGGGCGCAAATGTAGTTCGAGTCGCTTTACATACGAGTCTGTTTTCTTCTTCTGCAAACTTTACGATGACTGATATTGATAATAAAGTTCGTATTTGTAATTAAGACCATTAGTTGCTACATACTTGATTGAGTTTAGTTTTTGAGATACATACAATGCCTGTCTGAAAAGTACCCGACAATAGGCCAGAAAAATAAGCTACATAACTGGTTGTGTTTCAATTCCTAATCACATTCGAAATAGGACCCTTCAGCTTCCATACAATTAACCCAACGATCCTGCTATTGCTGGAAGCATGCGTGGAACGCCTCTTTACACACTGGCTGCCTAACGAATGAAGAAGCAAATGAGGATAACGCCATTGAACGAACATGCGCATGAAAGATACCCAGCCCTACACTGTGTGTAGTGTTGCCATCTACACTACTTCCCTCAGAAAAAAATAAGGTCGGATACTTTTCAGATAGGTCTTTTATCTGCCGTATTTTCTGTTCTGTAATAAAAGAAAGTAAATTTCTTCTGCAGGTAATATTTTCGTATCACATGTGTCCACGCTATGTTACAAAGAAGATGTTTTATTGGAGGATAGCTCTTGCTGTGATTTCAACTGTTGGCAGTGTATTGACAGCGGTTTTAGCAATTTTATCGTATCAAGAATTTGAAGGTAAGAAGAAAATCTACATCTAACAAGTGAACTTACCCTACTACCAACAGTTTTAAATTATGTCATTTATTTTAAATAGAGTACTAAATCTAGTTCTTAATGGCTTGTTTTTCCATGAAGGAAGGCAGAGACTGGCTGCAGGAGGCTGTTTTGTTCTATGATGCTGGAGTTGTGGTATCTGACTGGAGTTGTGATAACTGGTCCACCTTATTATACTATAACAATAATAATAGGAATAAGAAACGTCATTGGGAGGACAAGATTAGAAGGGAGGAATCTCCGAGAGATACGTGTTCGTCATGAAAATTGGCTTGATCTTGCTCAGGATAGAATCCGATTGCGAACATTTGTTACTACGGCGATGAACTTGCGAGTTCCTTAAGCCATAGAGTTAGTTAGTTAGCGCAATTTGAAGATCCTTGTTCCCAGTGGAAGTTCGCCATCAAATACAAATAAAGGCCTGCAATAGTTCAGCATTTCATCTACTTCTTGGAGAAATATCAATTAACAATTATTTCTTGACTACCTATGCTATCTAACAGCCTACATCGAGAAGGTGAAATTAGTTGCGCACCCAAAATTCGTTAAGATCCAGTTCCGGGGTTCAGTTAGCTCGGAGACATGATATCTTTGATCCGAAGCCCTTTTGACCAGAGTTCTGACCTGATATCCTTTCTTCATTCTTTCCGTTCCCACATTTCGAAGGTTTCCGATGTTTCATGACTTTTTGTGTCGAATTCACTTTTTTCTGAAACGCACATAAGGATTCAGTCGAGGTGTTCTTATCCGGCTTCAGTTCAACCAACCTTAAGTTTAACCGGTCGCTCACCTGAGAAAGAAAATTACTGATTTCTTCTAACCATTAATATGTATTTTCTTAAAAGATGTAGTCTACAATTATTTATTTAAAAAGAAATACAGTGAAACAGTAAATATGTACGTGTTAGTGTTTGATTTTTTTCACTTATCTTATGAAATGATGTGTATTGTATTCCACTACAAGATAACAGGAATAGATGTCACTAAAACTCGCTTAAAGAAATGTAATCAAGGTTACTGTTCTTTGAAATTTCAACTTTAAACTAAAAGCCCATTCTCTGTTGTATGCAGAACTTTACAGAAATGAGTTCAGAGAATTTTATTTTATTTTCAATTCATATGAAACAATTAAGAATTTGTTCTCTCTCTCACTAAAGTAAATTAGGAAATAATGTTATGATATTTACTAAATATATATTATGACACAAGTAACTTAATACAATTGAATCTTTGAGCTGGATAGGCAAATAAACCGATGTTTGGAAGACGACTATTTTTTTTTAATGTCGGATAATCCCAAGTCTTTTTCTTAACATTCTGGCAAAACTCTATAACTCGTCAATCAAAACAGATTCCAATCCATTGGAAGAAAAAATTCACCCGATACTAATTCCTAAACCTAACAAAAGCAGTTCAAACTCGGTTAACTACTGTCCTGTAACACTCACAAACACAATCTTTAAAATATGTGAAACTATTTTGGCACACAGATTATTAAATTATTTGGAGGAAACGGATCAACTTTCTCCATTCCAGGCCGGATTCAGAAGCAAAATTTCCACCATAGACCAATTGCTTCGTATGACTACGGATATACAATGTGCACTAAATAGGAGATATCGTGCTGCGGCCATTTTTATGGACTTGACAAGTGCCTTCGACACCATCTGGCATGATGGTCTGATTTACAAACATTATTATTTCCAACTTCCTACCACATATATTCGATGGATAACTAACTTTCTGAATGACAGAACCAGTCAAATTAGAATAAATAACGATCTCAGCAAGGATATACACATAAAAAGAGGTGTACCTCAGGGCGCTGCTGTAAGTCCCATCCTTTATCAAATTTATATCAATGATACACCGCTACCAACAAAAAATTGCACAAAACTAGGTCTATTTGCGGACGATATTGGTCCATTGCTAAATCCACTAAAGATGTAACTAAAAAAATTGGAATTTATTACTGAAAAATTTGTACAATGGTAATACAATGATCAAGCCTTCTAGATTTGTAAAATACTTGGGAGTTCTTTTAGACAAGAGGATGACATTCAGAAAACACATTCTAAACACTCGTAAAAAAAGGGATGCAGGCGCATTCCACCTTAAGAGCTTAATACTATAACGACAATCTCTCTCCGGGGATAAAAATGCATCTTTAAAAATCCATAATTAGAGCTTTTATTACGTATGGACGTCAATTTTTTAACTCTTCAACAAATATAGCTCCTCTGATTTGAAAGATATATTAACATTCGATTTGCCTTCAAACTCTGGCATGACAACGTTGAAACTATTTACAAGACGGCAGGTTTGACTCCACTTAACGAATTCATAGAAAATCAAAAAAAGAAGTACTTCACCAATGCTCAACAGAATACACTACTAATCCATAATATTGACACAAATCAGTTTGGAATACCAAGATACCCCATCCAGTCACATACCAGGAATTCCTACAATCTCAACACGATTAACCTACAAATTACAAAAACAGTTCAATAAATCCAACAAAAATGGAATGGAATTGAGTGCCTCTCTATTGGTGCTACACGGGCGGTTGGAATACACAGCAATGAGGTTTCCTCGATCAACCTTCACTTCAAACCTTACCTCCAACACCAATCCACTCTCTTAACTAAATTGACTATGTACGCCATTGACAAAACAGACAAATAACCAGCAAGAATTAGATAGGATTAGCAAAAAACTTTATTCCTAGCCGGTTCAAATCACACAACCATTGTTATCTCACAAGTAAATATTCTCAGGACGAAAGTTACCTAAGTCGGCCAGAAGTCCATCCTGGGGACTCTGCGGGCCTTGCGTAAATTTACTGTAGTTGATTAACCAAAGTACTTGTGCAAATAATACAACATTAGAATTGTTTTAAATTTTCCTATTATTTGCTTCATTAACTGTTTTTCTAAATTATCATGGTTTATTTCTGTATTGAGTTGAGAGCAAGAACCGCTTAAGTCACAAGTTCTTGTTTTCGAGGAAAATGAAAAACTTTCTTCTTTTCGCATAGAAACTAAATCAACAAACTACATAAAATATACTTTCTTTTTACATTATTTAAGATATTTACAACAAGAACCAGGAAAACATTATGTAAGTGTTTCCGAATACTGTGCAAAACGGCATTAATCACATTTAGACCAAAATTGGAGTTACGTGGTTTCAGCTCTCAGTTACAGTTTTTTTTAAAATCTAGATAACACATGCCGTGTGAAAGTATATTGCACAGTAATTGTTTGAACTTTCTTATTATCCCATCGTTATCATCATAAGTGTGCCGTGAAGAGTAGGTCCTTTGAAAGCACGCTAAGTTCCCCCTCACTCATCCCAATATTTCCGTTTCCTCTTCTTCAGGGCCGCTACTAGGGGGAGAAAAGGGGGCACATGCGCCGTGCTGGAGGCCGTCAAATGAAGATAAGGACGGGTGTTGTACACTTTTCGTTCCTTCAAAGTGACGCCAAAATTAGTTTGCTCCTCCCCCACCCACCCCGTTGGAAAAATATAAGTGCGACCTTGCTTCTTAGCATAATTATAATTAATTGATCCTCCT